>CM035143.1:79662660-79945160 GCA_020205605.1 Panax ginseng | reverse complement strand
ACCCAGGGTCCGGACAAAGAAGTTCCAGCACCTGAGACTAAGTCTGATAAGGCTAACAAAACCCCTGAAATCACCCATCTTAAAGAAGATCAAGACACCGGTGATATTAGGAAGAAAGTTCTACAAATGGAAGAGACCATTCGGTCCATCAAAGGGATTGGAGCACACGGGAGTGTTTCATATCCAGACCTTTGTATCTTTCCTGGGGTGCATTATCGGGAAAAATTTAAGACTCCTGATTTTGAAAAATATGATGGATTGGGAGATCTTTACACACATTTAAAGGTATTCATTGCAGAGCTCAGATCTTATGCCGAGGATGAAAAGCTAAGAATGCAGCTATTTCAGATAAGTTTGACTGGAGAAGCCAAAGCATGGTACACTAGATTCGACAACTCCAAGATTCATAGCTGGGAGAAGTTAGCCCATGCTTTCCTCAGTCAATACAGTTTTCAAACTCAGATGGCACCAGACCGATATCAAATTGCCAAGGTCAAGAAACAAGTCAATGAGTTATTCAGAGAGTATGCCCAAAGGTGGAGGCGTCTGGCTGCTCAAGTTATTCCATCTATGACTGAGTCTAAAATGGTGATGACCTTCATAGACATTCAAGAAGCTCCCTTTTATGAGAGGGTCTTAGCTGGCATAGGCAAGCCATTCTATGAAATGATCAAACACAGAGAAATGGCTAAAATGGGATTGAAATTAGGGAAGATTCAAGACCTCGCCACTTTAAAAGTTGTAGTAGAGCACATCTAGTCTGGAAGTTATGGAAACAACCACTGGAGGGTCCATACGAAGAAAGAGGAGTATGTTTCCTTGACACTATAAGGACAAAAAGGCAATCAGAACATGCCTAATAAGAGGAAAAACTACTCCCCTTTCCAAGCACAGTCTTCAAACCCTCCATTGCCAAAAAGTGGAGAAGTCAGACGTACCTGAGTGTTCACACCCTTAGGGGACTCACTCAAAACATTCTGAAACTTCTGATAGCTCAGAAGAAAATTACTCACCTTCTTCCACCAGCCAACCTGAGTGGAAAAGGTTTTAATGCAAGCAAAACATGTGCTTACCATGCTGGAGCTCCAGGCCATGACACACAGAATTTTTGGGTCCTAAAGCATAAGATACATGATTTAATTGACAATGGTTAGATCGTGGTGACCAAACCCGACCAACCCCATGTTCAAGAAAACCCTCTTCCTCAACACAAGGAAGATGAGGTTAACATGATTAACTGGAGCAATGGACAGAGCTCCAATTATGTGGGTGGTTCATTCCAAACCAGCAAGGATAGTGCTGACAAATGGGATTATGCACAGTTCCAGTTTATGATGGAATGAGAAATGAATGCTCTTGGCGAGCAAGTCAATCAGTTGGCAGAACTGGTGATTCATCAGCACTAAGTCACATGTCAATTATTCAGTCAGGAACATGCTAGCCTCCTTTCTCTTATTCCAAGTACTTTAACAATTGTTCTAGAAAGTGAAACACTGGAGGATAAAATTGCAAAAAAGGCAAAAGTCAAAGTCCGTCGGGATTTCGCCAACAAAAGGGAATTCACCTATTTAGGCCAACCGATGGAAGAGATATTGCAGATGCTGATTAATGAAGGAAAAATCACAACACTGCTACCTCTAGTCAACCTACGTTTAAGACGGTTTAATTCTAATGGAGTATGTCAATACCACTCCCACTCTCGCGGTCACAGTACGGAAGAATGCTAGGCACTCTGCCATCTTATTCAGAACATGATTGACAGCGGTGACCTGCAAATGGCAGACAATGACGCTGTATTACTGGAAAGTGGGGACACATTTCCTACCAAATGGGAGGAAGTCGTAGCTGTTATATCCACTGAGGGAGACTTGGCTTCCATACCACTTACAATACAACCAATTCAGCTCAAAGGTGTTGAAACCCTTTGAAAGTGGCTGCACCAAAGCTAATCATATTGCCTTTCGGGCCACAGTATCTTATTATCAGCCTATAAAAAGTGCCATGGAACTATGGGGAGGCTGAAGGATCTACATCCAATAAAATTGCTCTAGTGTCAAGAAAAAATCCACTGTATATTCCTCAACGGGTGATGAAGCATACCATCAAACCTAAAGAGAAAGTGCCCATGGAGAAGATTGAAGAATTCCTTCATACTATGGGACACAATGAAGCCAATGTGGTTTTAAGCTTGAAAGAAGCTCCACAATAGATTACTATTCTGGACTTGGTTTTCTCCTAATAGGATCATTAGAAGGTCTTATTGAGAGTCGTAGAAGAAGCCCACTTGCAAAAAATAGTGGATGTTAAAAAATTCCATCATCTGGTTGATCACATCTTCCACAGTAATTTGATATCCTTCACCGATGATGACATACCTCCCGAAGGGATGTGTCATTACAAACCGTTGCACATAGCGGTTATTTCCTCTAGATATGTGGTAGGAGGAGTTCTGATAGATGGAGGATCATCCTTAAACATCTGCCCTTATGCCACCTTGAAGAAAATGAACATCAATCTCAACAGGATCGGAAGTAGCCATACAATCATCAAAGCTTTTAATGGATCCCGACAAAATGCTGTAAGAGAGATTGAACTACCTGTAGAGATTGGTCCACATACATTCTGCGTATCCTTTCATGTGCTCAAGATAGCTAAATGATACAACCTAATTTTGGGAAGACCGTGGATTTATATGACTGGAGCCGTCCCGTCCACTCTCCATTAGCAGCTTAAATACATCATTAACAGTAGCCTGGTAACTGTTAATGCTGAGCTATAATGTCTTGTACAAAGTGACATACCACTCATCAATTTCAATGTAGAAGTTGAGCCTATCAGCTTCCAGGCCATTGAGGTGAGCAACACTCACTATCAACCCATTGGGCACCTCTGATACCTAAAGTTTCTGTCGAGGTAATGTCGGCAAGTCAAGAGATGATATCCTTGGGTTTTCAACCTAGACAAGGGTTAGGAAATTATCATCAGAGCATCAAGCGCCTAATTCTAGTTCCCAGTCAGACAGGGATAGTAGGACTAGGCTATTCTCCTGGGTTCAGTCATAGGAACCCTCACAAGCACAAACAGGTTCCTTCATCTTCAAGGCGATTGCCTAAACCTACAGAGCCTGAGCCTTTATGGCCCTCATTGAAGGTTCCTGCCCATGTGGTAGCTATACTATTTCCTAAGCCAATACCGATCAAAGGAAAGGAAGTCCTGATTCCAGACCCCGAAGTGGAGGAAAAGGATCGGGGACGTAAATAAGACATTGCAAGGCGGCTATCAAACATGCGCGTTCTGGTCCATACGGAGGGTATGAACAGAGACATCGCAGATGATGATTTTTCGGACATTATGGTCATCATTCAAGAGAAGGAGGATGACAACTGCCCCTTTATCACTGTTGTCCACCAGGACTTCACCCTTGGCAATTGGAGAAGCACTCATTACATTTGCCGACAAGGGTGAAAAGGGCAGAAACTCCCTCTACCCTGTAGATAACAATAACTACTTACTTTTGTTATACAGTATTAGCAGTTGATTTTGTCATTTCATGCTAACACTTTGTATGATCGAACAGTTTCATATATTAAGTGAAAGCCTTTTGTTTCAGGACCCTAAAGTTAGATGTGCGTAAACTTGCTGATGAGGTTCCTATTCTTCACAAGGACTGTAACGTTGATGTAAAGTTGGACTCAGACTTGATGGAGATTGAACAAGAGGATTATGAGATACCTCAAGAGATCAAAGAATGGGTCGAAGACAAACCCAAGATAAATCTTGATCAAACAACCTCTTTCAACCTCGGAACCTCAGAAAACCCCAAACAAATCCAGATTGTTACGGACCTTACTCCAAACCCATGGAATGACATGGTTACTCTATCGACCCAATTCCTGGATGTGTTTGTATGGTCCCATGTCTTGTACAAAGTGACATACCACTCATCAATTTCAATGTAGAAGTTGAGCCTATTAGCTTCCAGGCCATTGAGGTGAGCAACACTCACTATCAACCCATTGGGCACCTCTGATACCTAAAGTTTCTGTCGAGGTAATGTCGGCAAGTCAAGAGATGATATCCTTGGGTTTTCAACCTAGACAAGGGTTAGGAAATTATCATCAGAGCATCAAGCGCCTAATTCCAGTTCCCAGTCAGACAGGGATAGCAGGACTAGGCTATTCTCCTGGGTTCAGTCATAGGAACCCTCACAAGCACAAACAGGTTCCTTCATCTTCAAGGCGATTGCCTAAACCTACAGAGCCTGAGCCTTTACGACCCTCATTGAAGGTTCCTGCCCATGTGGTAGCTATACTATTTCCTAAGCCAATACCGATCAAAGGAAAGGAAGTCCTGATTCCAGACCCCGAAGTGGAGGAAAAGGATCGGGGACGTAAATAAGACATTGCAAGGCGGCTATCAAACATGCGCGTTCTGGTCCATACGGAGGGTATGAACAGAGACATCGCAGATGATGATTGTCCGGACATTATGGTCATCATTCAAGAGAAGGAGGATGACAACTGCCCCTTTATCACTGTTGTCCACCAGGACTTCACCCTTGGCAATTGGAGAAGCACTCATTACATTTGCCGACAAGGGTAAAAAGGGCAGAAACTCCCTCTACCCTGTAGATAACAATAACTACTTACTTTTGTTATACAGTATTAGCAGTTGATTTTGTCATTTCATGCTAACACTTTGTATGATCGAACAGTTTCATATATTAAGTGAAAGCCTTTTGTTTCAGGACCCTAAAGTTAGATGTGCGTAAACTTGCTAATGAGGTTCCTATTCTTCACAAGGACTGTAACTTTGATGTAAAGTTGGACTCAGACTTGATGGAGATTGAACAAGAGGATTATGAGATACCTCAGGAGATCAAAGAATGGGTCGAAGACAAACCCAAGATAAATCTTGATCAAACAACCTCTTTCAACCTCGGAACCTCAGAAAACCCCAAACAAATCCAGATTGTTACAGACCTTACTCCAAACCTAAGGAATGACATGGTTACTCTATCGACCCAATTCCTGGATGTGTTTGTATGGTCCCATGAAGACATGGTCGATTTGTCCACTGACGTCGTCATTCATTGCCTCCCCATTAAAGAGGGATTCAATCCAGTCAGGGAAAAACTCTGGCGATTAAAAACTGAGTGGAGTTTAAAAGTTAAAGAAGAAATTGTGAAACAATTTAAAGCCGGCATCATCATGGTGTCAACATACCCTGAGTGGCTATCCAACATAGTCCCCGTGCCTAAACCTGGAGGAAAGGTGCGAGTGTGCATGGACTACAAGGATCTGAACAAGGCTTGTCTCAAAGATAGCTTTCCCGTGCCATTCATCCATATACTCATTGACAATACAGCTCAATATGACATGTACTCTTTTGCTGACTGCTTTGCGGGGTACCATCAAATCATGGTTGCTGAAGAGGATCGTGAGAAAACTACATTCATCACTCCTTGGGGGAACCTCTTGCTACAGACGGTTGTCATTCAGCCTCATCAATGCCGGAGCTACCTATCAGGGAGCTATGATGGATCTTTTCCATGATCTAATGCACAAAGAGATATAAATATATGGATGCCATCATTGTCAAGTCCCGAAGGGAGGAAGACCATCTAGATCATCTCAAAAAGCTCTTCAACAGGTTGCATAAGTACAACTTGAAGTTGAATCCATCCAAGTGTGCCTTTGACGTTAAATCAGGCAAGTTGCTAGGATTCCTAGTCAGCCACAAAGGGATTGAGCTGGATCCTACAAAAATCCAGGCCATCACAAAAATTCCCATACCTCAGACATAGAAAGAAATACGGGGATTTTTAGGAAGAATCAACTTCATCAGCCGATTCATCTACAAACTCACAACAACCTGTTAGACTATTTTCAAGTTGCTAAAGAAGATCTCCTCCATGAAATGGAATGATGAGTGTCAGAAAGCCTTCCTTACAATCAAAGAGCAGCTAATCAATGCTCCTATTTTGGTACCTCCCAGGGATGGTGTTCCCCTGTTCATGTACCTATCAATCAATGACAATGCCATGGGCTGCATGCTGGGACAGAAGGATGATAGAGGCCAAGAAAGAGCTATCTATTACCTCAATAAATGATTCAGCAGTAGTGAACACAAATACACTTTGATTGAGAAAACTTGTGGTGCTTTAGCATGGGCTTCCATGAGGTTACATCATTACCTCCATGGTCACAAAACCCATCTTATATCCCGTATGGATCCTCTCAAACGTGTTTAGAAAACCCATGTTAAATTATCGACTGTCCAAATGGCAGTTGATCCTACAACAATTTGACATTGTCTACGTGACACAAAAATTTATCAAAGGTCAAGGAATTGCGGATCAATTTTCTGCCGCACCTACAGGGGATTTCAAACCTTTGGAAACATACTTCCCCGATGAAGGGGTAATGACAGTTCAGCAACACCTTCAGGATGATACACACCAACTATGGAAGATGTATTTTGATGGAACTATAAACATGGAAGGTTCTGGAGCTACAGTAGTTCTAGTATCCATTACGGGGGAGCAGCATCCCGTCACCGTCAAATTGTAGTTTGCCAGTACTAAAAACATAGCTGAGTATGAAGGTTGTATCATGGGGTTGAAACTAGCCCAATCCATGGGTATCAGACGGTTAACTGTATTTTGGAGATTACAAATTGGTAATCAAACAAACCACGGGGATGTATCACACCAAAGAGCTATATTTACTGCCTTACCATCGGCAGGTTATACAGATGGCTTCAGAGTTTTAAGAAATATCCTTCCTCCACATTCCGTGGAATAGGAATGACTTTGTGGATGCACTAGCAACTTTGGCCTCCTTGATCGACATACTTGATAAGGAAAACATGTCAAACATCACATTTGCCTGGAAAAAAGGCACCAGCCTACGAGAACTATGTTGGAGAAGTATCGGATGAGCTACCTCCCATCCAACACCCTTGGTATCAGCATATCAAAGAGTATCTGCGAGATGGATCTACACCTGCTGAGGCGAGTCAAGCTGAAAGAAAGCAGATTCATCGAATGGCTATGAAATTTTACCTTAGCAGAGACATACTCTACAAAAGAGATGCAAGATTAGGTCTTCTCAAATGTCTAGGCAAAGACCAAACTCAGAGGCTCATGGATGAAATCCATGGTGGAGTATGCGGCCCACACATGAGCGGCCCTCTACTTGTCAAGAAAATCCTAAGAACAGGGCATTACTGGCTCTCTCTCAAGGCTGACTTTGATGATCACTTCAAGAGATGTTACCAATGCCAAATTCATGGGAATGCTATCCACGCCCCTCCAAGGGAGCTCCACAATATGAGTTCACCCTGGCCCTTCTCAATGTGGGGAATGGACGTGATCGGGCCCATCAAGCCCAAAACTAGTAATGGGCATCAATTTATCTTCACCATGATTGACTACTTCACCAAGTGGGTAGAAGTAGCCTCCTTCCCCAAGGTTACTAAAGAATTTATCATTGGTTTCATCAGAAATAATGTCATTTGTCGATATGGACAACTAGATGTGATTGTGTCGGATAATGCCAAAAACCTCAACAACCAAATGATGGAGAAGTTATGCAGTAAATTCCACATCAAACATCTCAACTTTGTCATCTATCGTCCAAAGATAAATGGTGCTATTGAAGCGGCTAATAAAAATATCAAAAGATCATGCAAAAAATGTCTGTCAATCACAAAGGATGGCCTGACTTGTTGCCTCTGACTCTATTAGCCTATAGAACGTCAATGCGCACTTCCACTGAGGCAACCCCTACCTATTAACCTATGGGATGGAAGCAGTGCTCCCCATAGAAGTGGAAATAGAATCCCTCTGAGTGTTGATAGACGCTCAGCTGGATGAAGACTAATGGTTAAAAGATAGGTACCACCAATTGTCTCTAATAGATGAAAGGCGGGTCGCAGCTATCTTACATGGTCAGTTATATTAACAGAGGATTGCCAGATCCTACAACAAAAAAGTCCGGCTACAGAAATTCAAATAGCATGACTTGGTCTTGAAAAAAGTTCTTGACAACTAAGATAAATCCAAAGGAAAATTCGCCCCAAACTGGGAAGGTCCGTTTGTTGTCAAAGAGGTATTGACAGGAGAATCTCTCAGATAACATGAAATGGATGACGATAAATTTCCGTAGCTCATCAATTTGGACCCGTGAAATGGTACTATGTCTGAAGTTACCAGCAAACCAACATCCTTGATTTGGATCACCAGATCCCCAGTCAGTTCAGGTTTTCAAAACCGCTTTCATACAACCTTTTTTCACATCCATTTGCCCCATCAGGGACAAACACACCTTTCAACCAGCAGCCTGGTTTTGGATCATCAGATCCATCACTCAACTCAGGTTTTCAAAACCTTTCACACTTTCAGTTTTGTCCCACCAGGGATAAAACTTTTCACACTTTCAGTTTGTCCCACCAGGGATCAAATTTTTTATCTATAGTCTGTCCTGTACACGAGGCAAACTACGCAGACCTAATCTCCCCAATACACGGGAGTACGTAGGCAGCCATTTTATGGTTCGGTCTCACCACAGAAAAAAAAACAAACACATCTCAACGCCTTTTTACCACATACAACTTTGAACCTTTACACCAGGTTTGAACTACACAGACCTGATCTCCCCTCTTCAATGGGAGTACGTAGGCAGCCATTCATGGTTCAGTCTCACCCCCTACCAAAACACAAAAACTTGTCAAATAGTACTGGGATCATCCTTAAAACCCCACTTTATAGGCTATTAGACCAAAGGGATGGAAATACCTGGTCTCCCAACATAAATGGGAGAATCGACGACCATCTAAGCTGCAGTTGAGTTATCAAAGAAGAACACCAATCTGTAAGAGATTGAACTACTTGGGCTCCCCTATACAAAGGAGTACGAGCGACCATTTATGGTGCGGTCAACCTCAGAGAGGAAAGCCACACTCCTCTCCATACACTAGTCCCAAGATACAAAAGAGGGTAGGGAATACACACAGATCAACGATCCATTCTGAAAGATCCTGAGGCATCTCAATGTCCATCGATCAAGGGGGAGTTCAGAATACATCAAAATCACAAGCCCTGAAGAAACATGCAAATATCAAGCAAGTAACAAGGCCTAACTAAAAGGGAAGTGAATCAAATACATTTCCCTGCCATATATAATACTAATTTATATATACAATGTGTACTATACATGACAAAAATGGCTAAACTAGTCTGTGCAGGAAAATACAAGCCCACCTACAAATTAGTGTATATACGCGCTATCAAATCCAACATGGCATCCCTCTCAAAAGAAGGGGGTAACGTTGTGAGCTCCTGCTCTATGGTATCAATGTGAGCCAGAAGGTCCACAACCATCTGCATGGTGACACTATGCTCATCAATGAACGTGCTCATCTCTACAATGATATCAGTAGTATGGGACCTCAATGTAGTACTATCTGTAATAGCGGCATCTCGGGCAGATATAGCTCCATCCCGCTCAATAATAACTGCATCTCTATATGATCTAGCCTCATCCCTCTTAGCAACAACGATGTCTCTATGAGCTAAGGCATCATCTCTTTACTAGAGTGGCATCTCTCCCAGCAAGAGCTATCAACATCAAGGCTCTAGCCTGATCTCTCATAAATGTTATCAGATGCAGACTCTGCTCTAAATACTCTGCCGAATGTGCGGTCAAAGTAGCAGTTATACTGGGAGAATCAACAAGAGATGCTGTCAACCCAATGAATAGTGTAAGACCCCAACTTTCATAAATAAAGATTAATTTTTCTCGAATTATATTTTTGAATATTAAGGTGTGAATTTCTTATAATGTTATAGTTGTGGGTAATATTTATAAATTTTGCAAAGTAAGCAAGTTGTTATAAAATATTCATTTGGTTGGGAAATATTTTTTGTTAAATGAATATTAAATGCGACGACATAATCATTAGTGGACCCTACAATGTAATTATTATTCGGAGTTAGAAAATGACAAAATTATCTTTTTATAAAAATAACGGTGAAAGTTTTACCGTTAACTGTTGAATTACCCGTTGATAAAAGTACAGTAATACGTGTGGTTGCATAGTAGTACACGGTATTGTATAGTATCTTGGATTATTGATGCTTACGTAAGAAGTCACTACTCAATAATTGTTACAATAATTACTGTTCAATATTTTATTTTATTGATTCAATAATTGCAACGATGATATTTTATATTATTGATTCAATAATTGTCATTGCACAGTATTTCAAATTATCAAATCAATAATTCATATTATTTGAATAATATTATTATGTGCATTATTGACAATGTCTAGAAAGTTTTGTCAAGGAAAGGGTTTTGGTCACCTAATTGCGCGCCAATAGGGAGAAATTCTTATCGGAAAGCCCCCTCTTTCCTGGGAACGACCTAGTTGGCGATATTGTATTTTTGTAATATTATTTGTGAATAATTATTTGTTGATATATATGATAAAAAAATATTTATTCAATGTGGATTTAAACTGAGGAATTTTTAGCATGTGACATTTGTTGAAAGTTGGTATTTTATCTTTTTTGATAAAATAATTCATTCAAATATATTATTATAATATTACACTATAGTAGTATGATGTGATTATATAATAGTACGTTTTTTTTATAAATTGAATGGTAACATTATTATAGTAAATTCTTGGTATAAAAGTAAAAGGAGGTGGAAAAAAACAAATTGAATTTGAATTCCTATGATGTAAGCGATGATGTCATCGAACGATGAGGTAAACGATGATGTCATCGGACGATAAGGTAAGCAATGATATAATATGATCGACGATGTCATAAATTATGGCAAAAAGACTATTTTACCCTTACTCTGCCAACCCTATAAATAGAAGCTCATTTCTTCATTATTTTTCACCAATTCATTCAAGCTATAGAGAGAGAAAGTGTAGAGAGAATAAGAGAGAAAGAAGAAGAGTATTCTGTTACTACACTATTGCAATATCCAATCTCCTACTAAGGTAAGTGGTATTATTTCTTTCATATTCGTAAGTGATATTATTATTGTTCAACATTCGTAAGAAATAATATTTTCTTCCATACGCTGTAGTATGTAAGTAATATTATTTCATTTCATATTTCTAATTCTACACTTATGTTGATAAGTATTACTTCTATACTCCATGAAATTAGTAGAATATCCTTGATATTTGCGCTTCATCCAGTATCTTTTCATGAAAATATTATTCTGACCATTCTTGATAATTTTTCATCTTTTCATGTCGGCGTACTATTCACGGGTTACTATTCCCGAAGTACTATTCATGGGGTACTATTCACTCGGTTACTATTCACAGGGTACTATTCATGACAAAAAAATAATAATTTCTTTTCTGTCCAAATTATTTTTGATACAATATTATTCTTGAATTTTACTCCACAAAGTAGTATCATGTTAACAATTTGGACATTATTGAATTTTGGATATATTGAATTATAAATCTTTAAAATTTATCCTTGCCCTCATTTAAATTGAATTCTTATATCATTGTCATCATCCTCATGCTTATATTATGATGAAAGTCATCTTTGGCCGTAGTGCATAAATGGACTGTTGATTGGTATTATTATGACCAGGGATTATTCGGTATAATCATGACCCGTAATGTTACAAATGATGTGGTAAAAGTCCTCATTGGCCCATAGTGCATTGATGGACAGTTGTTGGTATGATCATGACCATTGGTGATACTAATGAATATCCTTAGCCGTAGTGCATGGATGATCCGATGATGTGGATTATTTATTAAGCTGAGTCTCAGCGATAAAACGGTTGATAAACTTTTTAAATCATAGAAGATAGTAGATATCATGCTCTACTTGACTCTTCTAATGGATTGCTTATTTTGCTGCAGTTAAACTTGATGTTTATTATATTTTATCAGTTTAACACTATTGAAGGCTAACGATAATTTATTCTACATTATCTTTGTCATAATATTTCTTACTAGGCTAGTTGAGCTCACCCTTTGCTTTCATTGTTCTCTTCAGAAAATGAGAATATAGCTGGGACTAGTCGGGGAACGGAGTGACGGTCCAGATAGGTGGCTATAGTAGTCCTCACTATTATGTGAAATAGTGTGATAATAATTATAATGAGGACTTTATTTGAGTTTGTATACTCTCTACGAGACATTATTCGTGTTGAAACTCTCAGCTACGTTTTGTCATACTGTATTAAAGAAGTTTGTATTTAAATTATGTACCATATATTTGGTGTGAGACCCCAGATTTTATGAATAAAGATTTAATTTTCTCGAAATATTTTTTTTAAAAATTATGGTGTGGATTTCATATAATGTTATAGTTGTGGGTAATATTTATAAATTTTGCAAAGTAAGCAAGTTGTTATAAAATATTCGTTTGGTCGGGGAATATTCTTTTAGTCGGGGAATATTAAATGCGACGGCTCAATCATTGGTGGACCCCTGGCGGAAGTATTGTAAGTAGTTAAGAAAGCGACAAAATTATCTTTTTATAAAAATAACGGCGGAGGTGTTACCGTTAAAATTGTTGAACTACTTGGTAGTAAAAGTACAGTAATACACGTGGTTGCATAGTAGCACACGGTATTGATTATTGATGCTTACGTGAGAAGTCACTCAGCTATAATCAATTATTGCTATAGTAATTGCTGCATCATATCTCTTATATTATTGATTCAATTATTGTCACAGTATCATCTGTATAATATGTTATATTATTAAATCAATAATTGAGACGACAAGTTATAAATGATTACTAATTGTTGAAAGATTAAATATGTGTTGATTAAAAATAAAATGATTTGTGGTAATATTTATTCAATCCTTGATGTATATAAAGAGTCTATTATGAGACGTTTGGGGTATGTTTGGTTATTTTATGGGGGGCCCATATGTCATCATCTAAGAGTCTCTTCGTCAATAATAATTACCTTCGTCAATAGTAATTACCTTCGTCAATAGTAATTACCTTCGTCAATAGTAATTACCTTCGTTAATAGTAATTACCTTCGTCAATAATAATTACCTTTGTCAATAGTAATTACCTTCGTCAATAGTAATTACCTTCGTCAATAGTAATTACCTGTACCAGACGTCAAACCACTTGTCATTTCATATTATAGGCGTCGAACCAATTGTCGTTTCACATTACAGGCGTCGAACCAATTGTCGTTTCACATTACAGGCGTCAAACCACTTGGTGTTTCACATTACAGGCATCAAACCACTTTTCTTTTTACATCACCAGTCGTCAAGCCACTTGCCTTTTCACATTTCAAGTGCTAAGCTAGAAATCTTCTATAAATAGAGGCTTAGTGCTTCATTATTTTTCACGAATTCATTCAAGCTATAGAGAGAGAAAGTATAGAGAGAATAAGAGAGAAAGAAGAAGAGTATTCTCGTTATTACACTACTGCGAGTATTCAATCTCCTACTAAAGTAAAGTGTTATTATTCTTTCTTATTCATGAAGAGAACATTTGTTATTCCATTGCTTATTATTCTATTGGAATAACTTTGTGTCTGTGGTTTACCTTATACTTGGTGACATTCTTCTATTATTACATTTGGAACATCACATGCGTGTGTTTTACACCAGGACTGGTTAAAATCTTTATTATTATTACATTTGGAACATCCATGCATGTGTGTTTCGTCGGACTGGTTCCATTCTTTATTATTCATTGGAATATCACATGCATGCGTTTTACATGGGACTTTGGGTTCCGTTATTTATTATTCATTGGAATAACTCGCTGCTGCATGATCTATCGCATGCATGGTGATTTCTTTTGTTATTCCATTCTTTATTATACTCGGTTGGTTAAAACTTTGACTTCTATACTCCATGAAATTAGTGGAATATCCTTGATATTTGTACTTGATACATTATCCTTTCATGGAAATATTCTTCTAAGTATTCTTGAATTTTACTCTACAAAGCAAAGTATCATGTTGTGAGTTTGGATGTTATTGGTTCCTGGATAAATTAATTCTTGAACTTGTTTTATTGAATTCTTATATCATTGTCATCATCCTCATGTTTATATTATGTTGAAAGTCATCTGTGGCACGTAGTGCATAGATGGACTTGGTATGATTATGACCGAGGATTATTGATTGTAATCATGGTAGTAATGTTACAAATGATGTGGTAAAAATCCTCATTGTCCCGTAGTGCATTGATGGACAGTTGTTGGCATGATCATGACCATTAATGAATACACAAATATTCTTGGCTCGTAATGCATGGATAATTGTGGTCGTGATACTAAAGAATATCCTTGGCCGTAGTGCAGGGGTGATTCGATGATGTGGCATATTTATTAAGTCGAGTCTCAAACTATAATGATGATGAAAACCTTTTAAATCATAAAAGATAGTAGATTTTATTTTCTACTTGACTCTTTTAATGGATTGTTGGTTCCGTTGCAGTTAAACTTGATGTTTATTATATTTTATCAGTTTAACACTGTTGAAGGCTAATGATAATTTATTCTGGCATTATCTTAGTTATAATATTTCTTCTTGGGCTAGTTGAGTTCACCCTTTCTTTCATTGTTCTCTTGGGAAATGAGAATATAGCTGGGACGAGTCGGGGAACGGAGTAATGGTCCAGAGGATAGCATTAGTAGTCCTCACTATTCTGTGAAATAGTGTGATAATAATTGTAATGAGGACTCCTTTTGAGTTTGTATAATCTCTAGTAGACAATATTTGTATTCAAACTCACAGTTTATGTTTTGTCATATTGTACACGATAGTTGTATTAGTAAGTTGTATTTGAATTCTGTACCATGTATCTGGCGACCTAAGATGGGTGATGTATACCTAATTTTGGGGGCGTCACAGTTCGTATCAAAGCTTAGGGATATGATCCCTGGCTAAGATGTGAGAATAGTACTAGGAGGGGAGAGACGGGGAATTCCTTCGCTAGTATGACCTACCTAAGTTTATGTGCTATTTTATTGGTCGGTCAGAATATAGGGATAATGTATGACATGACTATTAACCCTTGTTTTATGGCAGTATTTAAGAATGGCAGGTGAGAACGTTAACAATGCAAAGTTGAATGAGATCGTGGAGGCACCTCTAATCACCAACCAGGATAATGTCTTTGTCAAAGCAAAGAAGAAGGAATTATAGATATCCATGTGGTGAGTGAAGAATTGATAGTTGCACCCGAGATAGTTGTAGAGGTAACAGCTGAGAGTGAGGAAGAAGAGGAAGAAGAGGTACCTGAGGAGAATTTATTAGAGGTATTATATGATCAAAATGTAGAATTACAAAATCGTATTCATGAGTTAGAAGAGCAGGTTGAAGAACGGCAGGCGGTCATGGAGCAAAAGGATGAAACGATTCAAGCTTATGTTACCCGATATGTGATGCTTGAACAGAAGCACTCTTTGGCAGAGTATAAGATAATAAAGCTAGAATCTGAGCTGAAAGAAGAAATAACTAAACGAGTGAGAATGAGTGATGCATGGGTAAAAAGCCCGACGACGTAGCGTTGATATTATGGAAAGAGATGTCCGATCTATAAAGAGAAGATTTAATGATGACGGAAGAACGCGTCAAAGAAAGACCAAAGACCAAACAACAAATTCTAGGGGAGGAGAACGACCACCAGTTAGATGCTATAGATGCGGAGAGGAGGGACATATAAGGCCAAACTGTTCAAAGCCTTCCAAGGTATGTTTTAGTTGTGGAAAAGATGGTCATATAGCTCGATTTTGTCCTGTAGCAAAATCAAGTCCAGCTAGGACGGTGGCACCAAAGGTGGATACGGACAAAACAAAGTCGGTGGTTTCAGGAAGAGCAGTTTTTGACTTCTCATGGAGAGAGTAATCCGAACGAAGTTAGCACGGGTATGTTAGTCATAAACTCTTGTGAAGTCTATACCTTGTTAGATACCAGTTCTACCCACTCTTTTATTTCTCCTGCTTGTACTCGACGTTTAAACTTGACTCCAGAGAAATTGAAATTTGACTTATCTGTGGAAACTCCGTCAGGAGAAACTTTTATCATATCCATGTTTATAAATCTTGTTTGATCCAAGTGGGCACAATCACGTTACCTGTTGATCTTATCTCTTTAAAGGTACTTGCATTTGACGTGATTTTAAGGATTGATTGGCTAACTACTCATCATGCTTTTCGTAAGGTTGTTAGCTTTCATACTCCTAACCAACCTATTATGCGAATTCAAAGTAACTAAACCACTAAAGTCAATCATTGTCATATCAAGCTATAAATAAAGAGCCCCGATCCTTTCGTTGTTGACTTTCTTGTGTGGAATGCTGCAAGCCCGGACTTTTTTTGTAGGCAACGTCGTGAATGACGATGGCAAGTTGATAGGTATCAATGTGACGTGTTATCCAAGTCTTGGATGAGGGTCACAATTTTGAATGATATTTCTAGTGTTAATAAATTTTCTAACGTATTCTTGAAGACTTCTTAGCTTACCCCTAGAGCGTGAAATCGACTTTTGTATTGACCCCAGTACAAAACCCATTTCTTAAACCCTCAAATATTTTCTTCACCTAAAACGAACGTAACATGTGCCAAAGGCGACGCTCGAGTTTGTTGAAGATTATGATCATATCATTCAATACCATCCTGGAAAAGCGAACGTGGTAGCTGACGCGTTGAGTAGAAGATCGTATGAGGTCACAAGTGCGAATATACGAACCCACGTGAAGATAATGAATATACGAGTAGAATCGACTTTAATCGATAAAGTTAAAGCCGCTCAAGCTACACACTCGGAGCTGATGAATGTGAAGAATTAAGAAGGTTCAAGAGGCCGTTATTCTAGAAGAAAGAATTGACGAAGAGAGGAAATCTAAACCCTCGATTTTATTGGCCCATTTGAAATCCTTGATCAAGTAGGAATTGTGGCTTATAGACTCGCCAAGTATGTTGCGTGTTCAGAACATTTTTTTTCATCGATGTTACATAAATATGTGGACGACCCGAACCACATCATTAATTTAAAACCGAACGAGATAGCAGAAGATTTAATGTATGAGGAGATATGTGTTAACATCTTGGATAAGAAGGATCATATTTGACACTCAAAGGTTATACCTCAAGAGTTAGAATTTGAAGTGAAGTCAAGGTATCCTCACTTTTGTTAAGCATACCAGTGTAATGCGTACGTAAATTTTGAGGGCTAAATTTCATAAGGAGGGAGATTGTGAGACCCAGATTTTATGAATAAAGATTTAATTTTCTCGAAATATTTTTTTAAAATTATGGTGTGGATTTCATATAATGTTATAGTTGTGGGTAATATTTATAAATTTTGCAAAGTAAGCAAGTTGTTATAAAATATTCGTTTATTCTGGGAATATTCTTTTAGTGGGGGAATATTAAATATTTACTCAATCATTAAGTGGACCCCCTAACGGAAGTATTGTCGTCAAGTAGTTAAGCGACAAAATTATCTTTCTATAAAAATAACTTGGAGGTGTTACCGTTAAAATTGTTGAACTACCGGTAGAGTAAAAGTACAATATCTGGCGTGGTTTGCAAGACTGGCGGTATTGATTATTGATGCTTACGTGAGAAGTCACTCAACTATACTCAATTATTGCTCACAATGAATTTACGCATCATATCTCTTATATTATTGATTCAATTATTGTCACAGTATCATCTGTATAATATGCTATATTATTAAATCAATAATTGAGACGACAAAAAATGATTAATAATTGTTGAAAGATTAAATATGTGTTGATTAAAAATAAAATGATTTGTGGTAATATTTATTCAATGCTTGATGTATATAAAGAGTCTATTATGAGTCGTTTTTGGTATGTTTGGTTATTTTATGGGGGGGCCCATATGTCATCATCTAAGAGTCTCTTCGTCAATAATAATTACCTTCATCAATAGTAATTACCTTCGTCAATAGTAATTACCTTCGTCAATAGTAATTACCTTCGTTAATAGTAATTACCTTCGTCAATAATAATTACCTTCGTCAATAGTAATTACCTTCGTCAATAGTAATTACCTTCGTCAATAGTAATTACATGTACCAGACATCAAACCACTTGTCGTTTCACATTACAGGCGTCGAACCAATTGTCGTTTCACATTACAGGCGTCAAACCACTTGGTGTTTCACATTACAGGCGTCAAACCACTTTTCTTTTCACATCACCAGTCGTCAAGCCACTTGCCTTTTCACATTTCAAGTGCTAAGCTAGAAATCTTCTATAAATAGAGGCCTAGTGCTTCATTTTTTTTCACGAATTCATTTAAGATATAGAGAGAGAAAGTATAGAGAAAAAGAAGAACAGTATTCTATTACTACACTACTGCATTATTCAATCTCCTACTAAAGTAAGGGGTGTTATTCTTTCTTATTCATGAAGAGAACATTTGTTATTCCATTGCTTATTATTACATTGGAATAACTTTGTATCTGCAATTTACCTATACTTGGTGACATTCTTCTATTATTACATTTGGAACATCACATGCATGTGTTTTACACAGGACACGGTTTCTTTTTTTTATTATTATTCGTTAGAACATCATGTGCGTGTGTTTTACGTGGGACTGGTTCCATTCTTTATTATTCGTTGGAATATCACATCATGCGTTTTCGTGGGACCGGTTACATTATTTATTATTCTATTGGAATAAACTTGCTGTCTTGGTCTATCGCATGCATGGTGATTTCTTTTGTTATTCCATTCTTTATTATACTCAGTTGGTTAAAACTTTGACTTCTATACTCCATGAAATTAGTGGAATATCCTTGATATTTGTGCTTCATACAGTATCCTTTCATGAAAATATTCTTCTAAGTATTCTTGAATTTTACTCTACAAAGCGATTATCATGTTGATGATTTGGATGTTATTGGTTCTGGATAAATTAATTCTTGAACTTGTTTTATTGAATTCTTATATCATTGTCATCATCCTCATGTTTATATTATGTTGAAAGTCATCTGTGGCCTGTAGTGCATAGATGGACTTGGTATGATTACGACCAGCGATTATTCGGTGTAATCATGACCGTAATGTTACAAATGATGTGGTAAAAATCCTCATTGGCCCGTAGTGCATTGATGGGCCGAGTTGTTGGCATGATCATGACCATTAATGAATACACAAATATTCTTGGCCCGTAGTGCATGGATAATTGTGGTCGTGATACTAAAGAATATCCTTGGGTCAGTAGCGTGGGGTGATTCGATGATGTGGCATATTTATTAAGTCGAGTCTCAAACAATAATGATGATGAAAAACCTTTTAAATCATAAAAGATAGTAGATTTTATTTTCTACTTGACTCTTTTAATGGATTCTTTGGTTCATTGCAATTAAACTTGATGTTTATTATATTTTATCGGTTTAACACTTTGTTGAAGGCTAATGATAATTTATTACGCATTATCTTAGTTATAATATTTCTTCTTTGGGCTAGTTGAGCTCACCCTTTCTTTCCTTTGTTCTCTTCAGGAAATGAGAATATAGTCGGGACGAATCGGGGAGCGGAGTAATGGTCCGAGAGGATAACATTAGTAGTCCTCACTATTCTGTGAAATAGTGTGATAATAATTGTAATGAGGACTCCTTTTGAGTTTGTATAATCTCTTGTAGACAATATTTGTATTCAAACTCACAGTTTATGTTTTGTCGTATTGTACACGACAGTTGTATTAGTAAGTTGTATTTGAATTCTGTACCATGTATCTGACGACCTAAGATGGGTGATGTATACCTAATTTTGGGGGCGTCACATTTGGCGACTCAAGATGGGTATGTATACCTATTTTGGGGGCGTCACAGTTTGTATCAAAGGTTAGGGACATGATCCCTGGCTGAGATGTGAGACTAGAACTAGGAGGGGAGAGATGGGTAATTCCTTCGCTAGTATGACCTACCTAAGTTTAATTGTTATTTAATTGGTTGGTCAGAATATAGGGATAATATGTGGCATGTCAATTAACTCTTGTTTTGTGGCAGTGTTTGAAAATGACATCCGAGAATGTTGAGATTAGCAATGGAGCATAAGAAACTGTTGAGTCACCACAGATTAATACCCAGGATAATGTGCATCAGGAAGGAAATAATCCTCAAGTAAATAACAACACCGACCAAATGATGAACGACAGAATGTTCAGAGGCTTTCTGCAATTCATACAACATCAGGCGAGAGAGACTCATGTTCAAAATGCAGGTGGAAACACTGGCAACTCTCGGATGGTCACCGCTAAGCAGTTCAAGGAGCTTGGATCACCGGAGTTTGTGGGAGAGCCAAAACCACTTTAGGTAGAGGCATGGATAAAGTAGATCACCAAGATATTTGATGTCTTGGGGTGCTCCGAGGAACAAAAGGTTCCCTTTGCCACCTTCATGTTGCGAGGAGAGGCATATTACTGATGGGAATCTGTAAAGCGTACTCAACCTGCCGCACTGAAGATGTCTTGGGAGAAGTTCCAAGAGCTGTTCAACGACAAGTACTTTCCCAAAAGTATTCATCACACGAAGGAGGTAGAGTTTATCAAGCTAGAGCAAAACAATATGACCGTGTCATATTACGAAGCTAAGTTTGCCGAGTTGTCCCGGTTTGTGTCCAACTTGGTTGATAATGAGGAGAGAATGAAGCGGATGTTTCTAAGAGGTTTGAAACCTGAGATACGGAAATACCTAATTTCTCACAACCTGTGTTTGTATTCAGATGTTGTAAATAGGGCTCAGTTATTGGAGCGCGATAATGAGTTAACCCAACCAAGAGAGAGTAGCCGACAAATCGATAATACCAGTGGTAGTAGTCATTGAAGCATTGACAACAAACGTGGAGGGAATTAATATGCCAGAAATGCTAACCACTTTGGTGGTAATCATGGCCAAGATAATAGAAGTGGAAATTTTAAGAAGAGGAAATTCAATAATGATCGAAAGACGTTAGCACCAGCACCTGTTGTTAAGGAAGGAGAACGACCGCCGGTCGTATGTTACAAATGCAGAGGGGAGGGACACATCAGTCCAAAGTGTACGCAGCAGTCCAAAGCATGTTACAATTGTGGAAGAGAAGGTCACCTAGCCCGATTTTGTCGTGCACCAAAGTCAAGTGCAACTGGGATGGAGGCATCAAAGGCCGTCCCAGACAAGATAAAACGGGTAGTTCAAGGGAGAGCGTTTGTCGTAACCTCCCAAAAAGCGAGGAATCCAAACGAGGTGATCACGGGTAAGCTAATCATAAACTCTAGCGAAGTTTATACCTTAATTGATACTGGATCTACCCATTCTATTATTTCTCCTACTTGAGCTCAATGTTTAAATTTAACTCCAGAGAAATTAGACTTTGATTTATCTGTTAAAACTCCGTTGGGAGAAACCTTCATTACATCCACTGTTTATAA
Organism: Panax ginseng; assembly: GCA_020205605.1. Taxonomy (NCBI): domain Eukaryota; kingdom Viridiplantae; phylum Streptophyta; class Magnoliopsida; order Apiales; family Araliaceae; genus Panax; species Panax ginseng. The sequence continues at coordinate 79,923,724 of CM035143.1, read as the reverse complement.
GTCTTGTTTGATTCAAATCGGTAACCGCACGTTACCTGTTGATCTAATCTCTTTGAAAATACTTGCAATTGATGTGATTTTAGGGATTGATTGGTTAACTACTCATCATGCTAAAATCAATTGTTTTCGTAAAGTTGTTAGCTTTCATATTCCTAACCAACCTATTATAAGAATTCAAGCAACCAAACCACTAAAGTCAATCACTGTCATATCAAGCCATAAAGCTATTCGTTTATTAAAAAATGAATGTCAAGCTTTCTTAGCCCATGTCACGGATTTAAATAAAAATACGTCAGATTTGAATTTCCTGACGTATTCCCTGAAAAACTTCATGGCCTACCCCTAGAGCGAGAAATTGAATTTTGTATCGACCTTGAACCCGGTACAAAACCCATTTCCAAAGCCCCATATCGAATGGCTCCTATTGAACTTCAGGAGTTAAAAACCCAACTGTAAGAATTATTAGACATCGGTTTCATTCATCCTAGTACGTCTCCTTGGGGTGCTCCTGTTCTATTCGTAAAGCAGAAAGATGGAAGTATGCGACTTTGTATTGACTATCGGGAGTTGAATCATGTCACCGTCAAAAATAGGTACCCGTTACCTCGAATTGATGACTTGTTTGACCAGTTGCAAGGTGCTAAATTCTTTTCAAAGATTGATCTTCGTTCCGGATATCATCAGTTAAAAGTTAAAACTGATGACATTCCAAAGACTGCTTTTAGAACTCAGTACGGGCATTACGAATTCCTAGTCATATCTTTTGGATTGACTAATGCTCATGCGGCCTTCATGGATATGATGAACCGAGTATTCAAGGAATATTTGGATCATTTTGTTGTTGTCTTTATTGATGACATCCTCATATACTCTAAAAGCCGTGAAGATCATGAGCAAAACTTGAGGCTGATACTCCAAAAGCTTCGTGAAAATAAGCTATATGCCAAGTTGAAGAAATGCGAGTTCTAGCTTGGAGAAGTAGCAATCCTTGGGCACGTGATATCAAATCATGGAATATCTGTTAACCCAACGAAGATTGAAGAAATTCAAAGCTGGGAGCAACCTAAGTCAGTGACCGAAGTACGTAGCTTTCTGGGCTTAGCTGGTTATTATCGGAGATTCGTGGAAGGATTTTCTCGAATCACTTCTCCATTAACTCAGTTGACCCGAAAAGATATAAAATTTGATTGGAGCGAGGAATGTGAGAAGAGTTTTCAAGAACTCAAGAGGAGACTCATTTCCGCACCTATTTTGACAATACCATCTGGTACAGAGGGATATGTCATCTATAGTGATGCTTCAGGCAAAGGTTTAGGATGTGTTCTCATGAAACATGGGAAGGTCATAGCCTATGCCTCGCGATAACTCAAAGAATATGAGAGGAATTATCCTACTCATGATCTAGAGTTGGCAGCTGTCGTTTTCGTACTTAAAATCTGGAGGCATTACCTATATGGGGAGAAGGTGGAGATCTTTACGGATCATAAAAGCCTCAAATATTTCTTCACTCAAAAGGAACTCAACATGCGGCAACGACGTTGGCTTGAACTGTTGAAAGATTATGATCATACTATTCAATACCATCCTGGAAAATTAACGTGGTAGCTGACGCATTGAGTAGAAGATCATATGCATGTATGAGTACGATATTGTCAACACAAAGGCCTATTTTGTATGACTTGCAAAGGATGGAGATAGAGATAAAGACTCCAGGGACCCACGTGATGATGGCAAATATACGAGTAGAACCGACTTTAATCGATAAAGTTAAAGTTTCTCAAACTACAGACCTGGAGCTGATGCATATGAAGAAGAAAGTGCAAGAAGGTGTTATTCCAGATGCAAGAATTGATGAAGAATGAATACTTCGAGTCAACTCCAAACTTTGTGTTCCTAACAACCCTGATTTAAAGTATAAAATCATGATGGAGGCGCACAACACACCATTTGCAATCCATCCTGGGAGTACCAAAATGTATCATGATATTTGACATACATTTTGGTGGAGCAATATGAAGAGAGATGTAGCAGAGTTTATCTCAAGGTGTTTAACGTGTCAATGTGTCAAGGCGGAGCATCAAGTGCCAAAAGGTCCATTACAACCACTTGAAATTCCAGAATGGAAGTGGGAGCACATTACCATGAATTTCGTTATCGGTCTTCCCAAGGTTTCTCAAGGTATAGATGCAATTTGGGTCATTGTTGATAGATTGACCAAGTCTGCTCATTTCTTACCTATACGAGAAACTTATTCACTTGAACGTCTTGCTCGTATACATAAATGAGATTGTAAGACTGCATGGTATGCCAGTATCCATAGTTTCTGATCGAGACCTAAGATTCACTTCACGGTTTTGGGTTAGTTTGCAAAAAGCTATGGGCACAGATTTACGATTTAGTTCAGCATATCATCTTCAGACGGACGGGCAGTCGGAGAGTACTATTCAAACTCTGGAAGATCTATTAAGACTTTGTGTCCTTGACTTCAAAGGAAGTTGGGACAAGTTCTTGCCATTAGTAGAATTCTCCTACAACAACAGTTATCAAGCAAGTATCGGAATGGCTCCATTCGAGGGCTTGTATGGAAGGAAGTGTCATTCTCTAGTATGCTGGGATGAAGTGGGTGAAGCAACGTTGTTGGGACTGGAATTAGTACGTATGACTACGAAAAAGATTCAAATGATTCAGCAACGTATAAAGACCTTACAAGATCGAAAAAAGAGTTATGCTGATCTTCATCGAAAGGACGTGGAATTCAATGTTGGAGAACATGTGTTGTTACGTGTTTCTCCATGGAAAGGAGTTACAAGATTTGGAAAGAGAGAAAAACTCAATCCTCGATTCATTGGCCCATTTGAAATCCTTGATCATGTAGGAACTATGGCTTATAGACTCGCCTTACCGCCAAGTATGTCTCATGTTCATAACGTTTTTCACGTATCCATGTTATGTAAATATGTGGAAGACCCGAACCAAATTATTGAGTTGGAACCAGACGAGATAGCGGAAGATTTAACATACGAAGAGGTACCTGTTAAAATCTTGGATAAGAATGAACATATTCTATGCTCTAAGGTTATACCTCAAGTCAAAGTTTTGTGGAGAAACCACGATGTTGAGGAAATGACCTGGGAGTTAGAATCTGAAATGAAATCAAGGTATCCTCACCTCTTCGACATACCAAATATGTACCCTAAATTCGAGGACAAAATTTCATAAGAAGGGGAGGTTGTAAGACCCCAACTTTTATGAATAAAGAATAATTTTCTCGAAATATATTTTTAAATATTATGGTGTAGATTTGATATAATGTTATAGTTGTGGGTAATATTTACAAATTTTGCAAAGTAAGCAAGTGGTTATATAATATTCGATTGGTCGGGGAATATTCATTTTGTCGGGAATATTAAATGCGGCGACACAATCATTAGTGGACCCCACACAATGTAATTATTGTCGGAGTTAGAAAAGCGACAAAATTATCTTTTATAGAAATAACTATGAAAGTTTTACAGATTAAGCTGTTGAATTACCCGTTGATAAAGAATTAAAGAATGGCGTGGTTGCATAGCGACACGGTATTATGCAAACGATCTTGGATTATTGATGCTTATGTAAGAAGTCACTACTCAATAATTATTACGATAATTCTTTATTCAATATTTTATTTTATTGATTCAATAATTGCTACGTTGATATTTTATATTATTGATTCAATAATTGTCATTGCGATGATATTTCAAATTATCAAATCAATAATTCATATTATTTGAATAATATTATTATTTGCATTATTGACAATGTCTAGAAAGTTACATCGAGGAAAGGGGTTGGTCACCTAATCATGCGGCATGATAGGGAGAAATCCTTATCGGAAAGCCCCTCTTTCCTGGGAACGACCTGGTTGTCGATATTGTAATTTTGTAATATTATTTTAGAATAATTAATTGTTGATATATATGATAAGAAAATATTTATTCAATGTGGATTTAAGCTGAGGAATTTTTAGCATGTGACATTTGTTGAAAGTTGGTATTTTATCTTTTTTGATAAAATAATTCATTCAAATATATTATTATAATATTACATTATAGTAGTATGATGAGATTATATAATAGTACGTTTTTTTATAAATTGAATGGTAACATTATTATAGTAAATTCTTGGTATAAAAGTAAAAGGAGGTGAAAGAGAACAAATTGAATTTGAATTCCTATGATGTAAGCGATGATGTCATCGGAAGATGAGGTAAGAGATGATGTCATTGGATGATGAGGTAAGCAATGATGTAATATGATCGATGATGTCAGCGATGATGTCATAAATTATGGCAAAAAGACTATTTTACCCTTACTCTGCCAAGCCTATAAATAGAAGCTCATTTCTTCATTATTTTTCACCAATTCATTCAAGCTATAGAGAAAAAGTATAGAGAGAATAAGAGAGAAAGAAAAAGAGTATTCTGTTACTACGCTATTGTAGTATCCAATCTACACTTATGTTAATAAGTATTGCTTCTATACTCCATGAAATAAGTAGAATATCCTTGATATTTGCGCTTCATCCAGTATCTTTTCATGGAAATATTATTCTGAGCATTCTTGATAATTTTTCATCTTTTCATGTCAGGGTACTATTCACGGGTTACTATTCCCGAAGTACTATTCACAGGGTACTATTCACTCAGTTACTATTCACGGGGTACTATTCACGATAAAAAAAATTAATTTCTTTTCTGTCCAAATTATTTTTGATACAATATTATTCTTAAATTTTACTCCACAAAGCAGTATCATGTTGACAATTTGGACATTATTGAATCCTGGATAAATTGAATTATAAATCTCTAAAAATTATTATTGCCCTCATTTAAATTGAATTCTTATATCGTTGTCATCATCCTCATGCTTATATTGTGATGAAAGTCATTTTTAGCCGTAGTGCATAGATGGACTGTTGATTGGTATGATTATGACCAGAGATTATTCGGTATAATCATGACCCATAATGTTATAAATGATGTGGTAAAAGTCTTCATTGGCCCATAGTGCATTGATGGACAGTTGTTGGTATGATCATGACCATTGGTGATACTAATGAATATCCTCGTCAGAAAGTGCGAGGATGATTCGATGATGTGGATTATTTATTAAGCTGAGTCTCAGCGATAAAACGGTTGATAAACTTTTTAAATCATAGAAGATAGTAGATATCATGCTCTACTTGACTCTTCTAATGGATTACTTGTTCCGTTGCAGTTAAACTTGATATTTATTATATTTTATCAGTTTAACACTGTTGAAGGCTAACGATAATTTATTCTGCATTATCTTAGTCATAATATTTCTTACTGGGCTAGTTGAGCTCACCCTTTGCTTTCATTGTTCTCTTTAGGAAATGAGAATATAGCTAGGACTAGTAGGGAACGGAGTGACGGTCCAGATAGGTGGCTATAATAGTCCTCACTATTATGTGAAATAGTGCGATAATAATTGTAATGAGGACTTTATTTGAGTTTGTATACTCTCTACGAGACATTATTCGTGTTGAAACTCTCAGCTACATTTTGTCGTACTGTATTAAAGAAGTTTGTATTTAAATTTTGTACCATGTATTTGGCGACTCAAGATGGGTGATGTATACCTATTTTGGGGGCGTCACAAATAGCTCATCCTTAGTAGGGAATTAGTGTCCTCCATGGGCTCCCCATTGTCAGAATCAATCCCCGACTTTGTGGATACAACCCCAACCGATGTAATCTCTGCCTCTATCCATGTAAAATACTCTGTAGAACGTCCCGGATGGCTAACAGTAAACTCAGCCCTCTCACGTTAAGCGTAACAGGCATACACACTGGATCTATCCTCTGCTGACAAATGCTGAGAAAAAAAATGTTGACGCAACTCTCCCTTAAAAGGATGAACATCCTAAAACTTGTTGAACTGTGCCATCACAGCCAGTGGGTGATACGTGGTCATGCCCCTAAAGTCAGCTAGAGGCAGATAATCTATGCCGGATGCATGAGTAATGAAGCTGTAGGGAGAATTGAGCCCTGGACACAGTAAGATGTCAAATGGATCCTTGATCCCTGCCAAGAACACCGACCAAGATGCAGCATCTGTACAATACGCCGGTTGAAAGGAGTAAGACATGGCTATCTCATGGGAAAAGTAATGCCCATGGCGTCGAAAGGTGACAATTGATCGCAGGTGTTACATGAACCACACATACAGCAAGACCGAGATGCCTGTAAATACTCCTGCAGAATGGGTGTGGAAATACGTGGCTGACCTTAATGTCTGTACCACAATCATCGGTATAATGGTATGTCCCTCCCTGAGAGCCCGCACTGCCATAACTACACTGATGTCTAAATGATCCATGTACAGTGGCATGTACAGATAGGCCACTACACACATCATGAGTATATCTACTCTGGCAACACGACACTGATCCTCCGACGTGGTGAAATCCCCAGAGTGCTGTGCATAACTGTCCAATGAGCCAAATCTGTGAGATCCCGAATTTAATGAAATGAAAGTAGTCAATTTTCTTATAATTATTATGTTATTTAGTAAATTGTTAAATTGATAAAGGTTAAAGTTAAGGGTGATATTTGAAAATTTTGCAAAGTAAGCAAGTTGATATAAAATATTCGTTGTGTTGGGGAATATTCGATTGGTCGGGGAATATTTGTTTTAACAGGGAAAATTCGTACAACGGCACAATCATTGGTGGACCCCACAACGGAAGTATTGTCTTATTTAAAAAATGACAATATTATCTTTTTATAAATAATGGCGAAAGTTTTACAGTTAAACTGTTGAACTACCCGGTAGTAAAAGTACTATAATACGCGTGGTTGCATAGTAGCACATTGTATCGATTATTGATGCTTACGTGAGAAGTCACTCAGTTATACTCAATTATTGCTACAGTAATTGCTGCATCATATCTCTCATATTATTGATTCAATTATTATCACAGTATCATCTGCATAATATTTTATATTATTAAATCAATAATTGAGATGACAAGTTGTTCATATTATTATTTGCATTATTGATGATGCCTAGAAAGTTCTGTCGAGGAAAGGGGTTAGGTTATTTAATTGTGCGCCAATAGGGAGAAATCCTTATCGAAAAGCCCCCTCTTTCCTGGGAACGATCTTGTTGTTAATATTGTGAGTTATAATATTAATGATGAATAAGTTCGTGTTGATTAAAGATGAAATTGATAGTTCTATTGTGTTGGGATTATTAGTGTTAGTGGAAATCAACATATATTCCGATAATAATTGATGTCTGGAGGTTATATTGACCAATCGGGTAATTAATCGGATAAATGAGCAATTAATTGTTATTAATTCACATGCTTAAAACTGTTTGTTCACATGGGTGTACTATTGATTCACATGCATGTACTATTAGGGAAGGTGGTTCAAGATTGATAATACTTGCATGACTAAATTAAAAATGGAGGTATAGATGAAGGTATTATACTATAATTATTTTTTTCACATGTCTAGAACTATTGAGTCACATGATTGTACTATTGATTCACATGATATACTATTAGGGGATGTGGTGCAAGTTTGATAATACTTGCAGGACTAAATTAAAAATGAAGGAAAAGATGAAAGTATTATACTGTAATATTTTGAGCCCCAAAACATGCAATTATTGAAACTATATTTTCCTATAAATAGAAGCTCATTCTTCCTTCATTCTCACCAATTCACTAAGAATCACAAGAGCAATTATAAAGAGAAGCTATAGATAAAGAAGATATAGAAAGAAATAAGAAGAGAAGTCTGCAACTTCACTATTCTGGTATCCAGTCTTCTTCTGAGGTAAGGGGTATTATTTATTTGATATTCTGAAAAGAAATTATTGTTCGTATTCGTATGAATATTATTTTCGTTTAATATTCGTAAAGGGTATTATTTCTTTCGTATTCATGAAGAGAGTTATTTTCTTTCAATACTCGTAAGGGTTGTTATTCAATTCTTTATTATTTTGTTGGAATAACTTGTCTACGTGGACTACCGTATGCATGGTGAAATTCTTCTATTATTCCATTCTTTATTATTCTGTTGGAATCTACGCGGACTATCGCATGCATGGTGAATGACCCTTTGTATTCATTCTTTATTAAATTGGGTAAATGATCTGTCTACGTGGATTACTGTATGGCGGGTGAAAATCCATTTGCAGTTTCGTATATTCTATTATACTCGTATGAGATATCATTTCTTTTATACTCGTCATGGAATATTGTTTTCTTTTGTATTTTCCTTTTATGAGTACTATTCATGGAGTAATGAGTTACTATTTACGGGTTACTATTTACCCAGTTACTATTCACTTGAATATTATTCACTCGGGTATTCGGGACACTTTTTGTGCCGGAGTACTATTAACGAGTTAGTATTCATGGGTTATTATTCACCCGGTTATTATTCACTAGAATATTATTCACTCGGGTATTTGGGGCACTTTTTATGCCGAGGTACTATTCATAAGGTACTATTCCTGAAGTACTATTCACAGGGTACTATTCATGGGGTACTTTAGACCTGGCAAAGATGGCCCAAGTTCACAGTCAGCCGCAAGTACCACCCACCATACGGGCTGGGCTTTGGGCTGTGATTTGTTATCCCAAAAAAATCAATGCTTTTTGAATTGGTGGACGCCTTACCGCCCGCTTTTTAAAAAACCCTAATACCCTTTCTAGCTTCTAAAGTCTAAGTCATCTGATATCTCCTATTCCTATTCTGTATTCTCCATTTCTCCTTAAGCCGCTAACGCACAGTCGCTAAGGCTGAGGTCCTTCATACTTCAGTCTTCACAGTTCTCACCTCTAGAGTCTTGCAGTCTTGCTCTTCAATCCATTCTCCTCGATCCATTCTCTTATTTCTCCTCGTTGTCCTCGAGGACCTCGACCCTTGAGGCCTTGACCCTCTTCGATCCATTCCCTCGACGGCTCGACCCTTGACCCTCGTCTTGCTTGCCTTCACTGTGACTGTGACTCTGTGAGTCTGTGATTATGTGAAGCTTGTGAAGGCTTCACAGCGACACAGCCCTACCTCGACGGCTCGACACGACCCACCTCGACGGCTCGACGCGACGACAGTCGACACATAAGCTTGGTGCTTGCCTTCACAGTTCGGCAGTTCCTACTTCCTAGTAGCCTCCTCTCACTCTCAGGTATTTTTTTGTTTGAATTGGTAATTTATTTATATGAGTATGACTGTATGAGTCTATGACTTTAGTCTGTATCACTGTATGTCTTTGTGGATTTTAACTTTTTAAGGGTTTTAATTGGTAATTTGGTATGAGTATGAACGATTTTTGTGGATTTTAATTGGTAATTGGTTGTGAAATTTTAAGGGTTTATGAACCGAATTAGTCAATTTGGTGATATGATATACTATTATACTGAATTATGTAGACTAGATTTAAAACATGGTTAATAGATGCATGCCAATACTGCTAGTCTGATACTGAAATTTTAAGGGTTTATAACATATTTGGTCTGCTTTGTTTAATCAAAGGGTTTGGACTTTGTACTTCTGGACATTTTTACTGCTCACTGCTCAGGTTGACCTATATGGATTTTCTTGACATTTTTTGTTTGTAGAGTTCTTATGGATCGACGGGATCGTGTAACAATTGATTTGATTGATGGGGGAGTTGAAAGCTCGGACAATTTGACACAACCTATTGACAATTCGAAGAGAAAACAAAGGGAAGAAAGTTCAATTTGGAATCAATATGAAAAAAAGGTAGATCCTTCAACCAAAAAGTTAAGAGCATATTGTAAAACATGCACAAAAAGTTATGCTATTGGAGATGGTGGTAGTTCTCACGGGGACTAGAAATTTGCATGCACATGAAAAGTCATGTCCCGGTTTAGTTAATCAAAATGTGACTCAAATGCATCTAGATCATGAAGGAAAAATGCTTAATAGAAAATTTAGTCAGCTCATTTATAGGGATAAAATGGCTGAAGCAATTATGATGCATAACTATCCATTCTTGATTATTGAACATGAAGGATTACGAAGAGTGCATAACTATTTGAATCTGGATGTGAAATCGTATACTAGAAACACTACCAAAGCGGATTGTATTAAAATTTATAAGCTTGAGAAAGCAAAATTGAAACGTGCGTTTGAGAACATCCGGGGTAGAATTTGTCTCACTTCCGATTTGTGGTCGTTTGGTACTAGTGAGGGTTATATTTTTTTAACCGCTCACTTTATTGATCATGATTGTGTGTTGCACAGTAGGATTATAAATTTCATCATTTTCCCCACCACACACCCCAGATACTCTTTTATCGAAAAAATCTTTGAGTTTTTAAAGGATTGGGGAATTGAAAAAAAGATCTTTTCTATCACTTTAGATAATGCAACAAACAACTACAACGTGCAAAATTTCTTGAAGGCTCATTTGAGAGGAAACTTGCTTTGCAATGGTAGTTTTTTCCATGTTCGGTGTTCTGCTCACATATTAAATCTCATTGTTCAAGATGCTTTGAAAATTGCAAGTGAACCTTTACGCAAAATTAGAGAGAGTGTCAAATATATTAAGCGATCTGAAAGTAGATTATTGAAGTTTGTTACATGTTGTGAACAATTGCTTGTGTCCGTAGAATCGGGTTTGCGTTTGGATTGTGTGACTAGATGGAATTCTACATGGGAGATGCTTGATAGTGTTCTGAAATATAAAGATGTATTCTTTCAATATGCCATGGTTGAATCATCTTACACATCTTGTCCATCAAATGATGAGTGGGAAATAGCACAAGCTATCACTACATTTTTGAAACCATTTTGGAAAATTACGTAACTTTTTGGGGAACGAAGTTATCCAACAACAAATCAGATTTCTTACATGTGTTGAGGATAAAAGAACTTTTGTTGTTTAATAAGTCTTGTGAGATTGAGGTAATTAGAAAAATGGCAAATGAGATGTTGCCAAAGTTTGACAAATATTGGAACGAATATGTTGTTATCTTGTCCATAGCTACTATTCTTGACCCAAGGTATAAGGTGCAATTTGTCAAATTTAAATTGAAAAAATTTGAGACGGATGAGTATGTTATAAATAGAAAAGTGGACAAAATTGTGGATGCTATGAAATCTTTGTTCATGGAATATGCAAATGCAATGGAGTTGTCAGAAGATGGTTCACAACAACCTCAAGATGGTGTAAGGACTTCAACTATTGCTACCACTAACATGGGAAGTAAATATAGTGATGATGAGTTTGATGTAAGTAAAGTTTTCATGTATTATAAAATTTTTAATTTTTTGCATATTTATCTATATTGCATATTTATTTTGATAAACTTTTGAATAGGAGTTTGTGAGGGAAGTGCAAGGTGCTACATCAACAAGAAATGTAATTGGAACAATACTTAGAAGAGAAAATCATCACTAACAAATCTTCTTTTAATATTCTAGAAGAATGGAAAAAACTTTCTGAGAGGTACCCAATCCTTATTTTTTATTCTAGTTTTATACCTTTATTTGATACATGACTAATGACTATTTAGATCTTTCAAATATTGCGTTATTATAGATATCCAATACTAAATAATATGGCATATGATATCTTATCAATTCCAATTACAACGATTGTTTTGAGTCGACCTTTAGCATTGGAGCAAAAGTTCTCACAAAATATCGTAGTTCGCTTCTACCAGATAATGCACAAGCATTAATTTGTGGACGTAATTGGATTTGTGGATATGAAATACAAGGTTTGTTCTAATTGTAAATATTGTTACTTTAATTGTAGCTTTTTAGTTTATTTTTGGGTATTGAACTAATGATATTTTAAATTGGCATCTTTAATGTAGATGATGGGCTAACGGACGACCAACTTTTGGTACCGCTAGTTGCAAATCAAGAGTCAAAGGGTTCTAACATGGGCGAAATTACAAGGAGTGACTAAACATTACTCACTAGCGGTAAGGTTTATAACTGCAATTTCGTGTGTTTTATAAGTGTGCTTCTGTTATTGTTCGGGTGATCGACTGTTTGGTTACTGGATTTTCAATGTCGTTTGAGGGCCAGGAAATATGTAATTATCATTTGGTGGATTTTGCTTTGGAATTAGTAACTTCATGCTATTTTTGGATTTTGATTTCTTTTCTGAATTAATTTGCATTTATGGGGTATATGAAAATACGAAAACAAGAATTGTTTTGTTTGTTTTGAGAGTGCAGTTTTTGTCACTGGTTTAGTGATTACAAATTATGCATTTTTGGAGTTTTGATAAGCTACTAAGTTATTGAGTGTGTTACTCGTTTAGTGAAAACAAGAATTTTATTTTTTTTGTTTTGAGAGTGCAGTTTTTGTCACTAGTTTAGTGATTACAAGGAATTTTTTTGTGTCACTGCCTCACTGGTTTTGTGTTGAGTGCAGTTTTTGTCATTTTTCCTTCTTTAAATTTTTTAATTTATGATTGTCCTTGTTGATTTTGAGCAGCAATTCATGCTATTGAGTATTGAGCAGTAATTCATGTATTTTGGACATTGGACTGCAAGTATGCATTTGAACTTTGAAGCTTACTCAGATGGGTCTATTGATGCCTTGATGGTGACATATACCGAAGTTCTTGACATACTAATAGTCTTCTTTGAGTTGTTGTCTTGGTTTGTAATTTGAATGTGTACTTTATGTCTTTACTCTTTAGACTTTATCATTTGACATTTATCAATCATTGTATTGTAATCTGTTACAACAACTAAACTTTCTCTAGAAAAATAGTGGAGACAGGATAGAATGAGTGATTACAATTAAAATATTATTGTGAAATTTGTGAATTGTGATGTACAGGTAAAAGAAAAATTTGAAAAAAAGCATGTCGGGTAAACCACTTACCTGTCACGGTCCTGGTACCAACATTGAAGTCACGCGGTAGGCCTTGCCACGGTCACCTACTCGATAATTCCAAAACCCACCAAAACCCGGGCCTTTTTGGCTTACGTGTTTCATTTTACCTTAAACCCTCCCGCTTTTGCAGTCTTCAGTCTTATTCACTGAAAAATTTATTTCTTTTCCAGTCAAATTATTTTTGATACATGAATATTATTCTTGAATTTTACTCTAAAAAGCAGTATCATGTTGACAATTTGAATATTTTTAAACTCTGGATAAATTTAAAGTCTTTAATATTTATCCTTGATTTCGTTTGATTAATGCTTATATCATTGTCATCATCCTCATGTTTATATCTTGTGATGGAAGTCATCTTTGACATAATGCAAAGATGGATTTATTGATTATTGGTTTTCTGATTGTATATCTTTGGCTTACGTGCAAAGATGGACTGTTGATTATTGGTTTTATAGTTGTATATCTTTGGCTTACGTGCAAAGACGAACTATTGATTGTTAGCTTTGGCCCGTAGTGCAAAGATGGACAAGTGTATGACATGATCATGACCACTGGTGATAATAACGAATATCCTTGGCCCATAGTGCATGGATAATTCGATGATGTGATTGGTAGGATCATGACCATTAGTTAACAGTTGAATGTCTTTGGTCAGAAAGTAATCGACATGCAATTGATTGGTATGATCATGACCATTGGTTTTATTGTTGAATATCTTTGGCCCGTAGTACAAAGGTAGACAACTGATTGGTATGATCATTGTTATTACATTTGAATATCTTTAGCCTTTGGGGTAAGGATATTGAGTAAACATTCTATTAAGCCTTTGTGGCAAGGAGAAACTGTTGATTTACATGATTATAAATATGAATTGTGGATTTAACTATAATCTTTGGTGGTTCAGGTGAAAACTGGTGATGAGATTTCTTTTTATCTTGGGTATAACAAAGAACTGTTGATGAGTATTACAGGAATGAAATATTAACGATGAACTTTTAATCTAGAGGAGATAGTAGACATTATGTTCTACTTGACTCTTCTAATGGATTGCTTATTCCGCTGCAGTTGTTGATCTAAAACTTGATGTCTATTATATTCTATCAGTTGTTACTGTTAAAGGCTAAGGATAATTTATTCTGCATTATCTTAGTCATAATATTTCTTACTGGGCTAGTTGAGCTCACCCTTTTCTTTCATTGTTCTCTTCAGGAAATGAGAATATAGCTGGGACGAGTCGGGAATGGAGTGATGGTCCAGGATAAGTAGCTTTAGTAGTTGTGATAACCCGGGATTTTGAATAATTAAAATTTTACGAATAAATTTTTTTTATATTTAATATTAATATTGATTATCAATTTTGTGACAAGTATCTGTGATACGAGTCTCGAGAAGGTCAATTTGTGTATTGACTAATAAATTTAGAGTAGAGTTGTGTTTAACAGCTTTAGAAACCCTAACCCTAATTTCTAGAAAGGGATTCGATAGAAAATATAATTAATATAATTATATTAATGAGTATGTGTTTGTACCAAAGATATTTATTGATCAATGATTGATCGGATAAGGTTTAAAATTATAAACCATAATAACAGATTAGAAACCCTAATCTCAGGATTAGAAACCCTAACGCACCGTTAGAAACCCTAATTGTATGTCGGGAAAACATAATTCTAAATTCGGGATTCCTAAACCCTAATTAGGAAACCCTAATCCTAATTGGTGAGCTTAATGTGTTTATTAAACTTTAATATGATTTGAAAACCCTAATTATATTTTTAGTTATCTTAATTTCTATTTTACAAACCCTAATTATAATTTAGAAATTTTATTTTTCTAATTAAAACCTTAATTGGATATTTTAGAAGCTAATGTTTTAAAACCTAAGGGTTAGGACCTTAGGGTTAAACCCTAAGGGTTTGTACAAATTCTAAGTATGCCATTAAATTTATTTTGTAAATGATCAAAATTCCCTTTTTATATTCTTTAATTAGCTAACTTGTAATAATGCTAGCAACTTTAGTTGGTGAACCACTTTGTTGACATTGTGACTTAATATATCAGCCTAATCAACAAAAATTTTCATATCTAGCAACATAGTTAGTAGTATATATTGATTTTGGAGAGAGAAAATTCATAAAAACTAAGTCAATTGCTCACAAGCTCTCACCAACTCTCTCTCTCTCTCTCTCTCACTCTCACTAAAAGCTCCGAAAATAGCAAGTAGATTAGTCCTAAAAACAGCCCTTGATCAAACAAGATCAGTTAGGAGGATTAAGATCAAGGATTTGAAGCAAGAAGGTATAAACCTAAATCATATTTTGATTCAAGTTGCTAAGAAAAATGTTGTGTGTAAGTGTTTAGAATCTTGCTAATGGATGTTTATTGAAGATCTATGATGATCTATCATGAATCCATAGCATCAAAGTGCCATAAAATAAAGTTTTTCAAAAACTGTTCTTGAGTCTAAAAGTGCTCTGACAAGCAAATGTCAGTAGCCTTAGATCTTTATGTGTTTATGTTTTGAGTTGTTTTAAGCTTTATACTTGTAGCCTGACATGTGTCTGTAATCTGGAAGTGGAATCCAAGCTTTTCGATATCCAGATTTCAAGTTATAATCGGTCAAAGTCGGTTGACCGACCATGACCGAGTACAATCTGGGTAACCAAGAAATTCATTTTCAGTGTCTGACAACTTTTTATGGGCTTAATATCTGTCAGGTTGTTAGTGTTATGATGTTGTTGTTGTGACATATTTGTAGATAGTGATGTGTATTGTGTATTGGTTGCCTTTTATCGTGTAGGATATCAACATATCAAAGGTAACAGTTGGTCAAAGTAGGCCATTCGGCCATGACTTGAATTTCTAGGAATTCCAGAAAAGGTTGTGCATGAACTTTCTGACATAGTTTGACCGCTTTATAAATTGTGATTTTTTTGTTGTTAGACCGAGCTGTTGCTTTAGTATTGTTCCTTGACATAAGGACTATAACTTTGAACATTTAGATCACAAGAAACATGACCAGATCGTATATAAAATCAAGCATGAAAGTGACTGATTGAACAGCCTGGGTTTCTGGAAAACCCAGAAACCGTCTGACAAGTATTTTCAAAGCTCAGATCTTGCATCTGAGTAGTTTTTGGACCAAATTGTTGGTTGTTTATGGTCGTATTACATATCTACTACAAATTAGATGCAAAAGAAAGTCCAGAAACACAATGTATTGGATATTAGAAGTGGTCAAACATGTCATGTTAAACACGAAGCTGTCAGTGTTCTTGAGCTCAAGAACACCAACATCGACGCTTTGTGTCGCTATAGCCATTAGCGACGGTTTATTTGATTTTTTAATTTTTGAATTTCCGGAAAATACTTAAAAATAGAAAATAAATTATAAAAATTACAAAAAATGGTTTTAAAAATCATTTTAAATTCTAAAAAATAACTTTTAATTATTTGGGACATTTTTCATTAATATTTATAATTATTTGAATATTAATGCTATTTAATTTATTTAATTAGTGTATTAAATAAATTAGAGAAAAATAATTTTAATTATATAAAAATCATTTTAAATAAGAATAATGTATTTAAAAATATTTTGAGTTATAAAATATAACTTTTAATATTTTTAGAGAAATTTTGTTAATAAATTAAAATTAATGATAATAGATTTATTTAATTATTAAATTAAATAAATAAGATAAAAATGATTTTATTCATTTAAAATCATTTTAAATAAGAATAAAGTATTAAAAAATATTTTGAATTATAAAATATAATTTTCTATATTTTTGGAGAATTCTCATTAATAAATTAATAATAATGATATTAGATTTATTTAATTATTATATTAAATAAATGAATTAAAAATGATTTTATTGATTTAAAAATCATTTAAAAATATTTTAAGTTATAATTAATGACTTTTTTATTTTGATAATAATTTCATTAATATTTAAATATTAATGGTGATGGTTTAAAAATGATTTTAATTAATTTAAAAATCATTTAAGTAGAATATTAATGATTTAAAAATATTTTAAGTTATTAATAATAACTTTAATATTTTTACAAGTATGCTATTAATATTTTGATATTATTAAATATTAATAATGATAAGATTATTTGATAATTAAATCATTTACAAATGATTCCGATGTTTGAAAAATTATTATAAATTATAATAATTGTTTATAAATTATTAAAAGCTTCTGAAAAATATTATAAACAATATTTGACTCATCTAAAATAATATTAAAGCTTAGAAACCGTATTTAATTGACAATAAATGTGTTAGTTGTCGGATAAGGTGACCAGAACACCGAAAATAGACTGAAGTCCAACTAGACCGAACTAGTTACACTTGTTAAGTGTTTATATAGTTTATAAACACTAATGTGGCTATGTGGTAATGTGCCTAGGAGAAGTTTGACAGTAGAATACAGTGATGCATGTTGAGAATTATTGTGCTAATTGGGAGACCGATATTGTGATTATAGGTCTTTCAAAGGCAGATAAGTATATTGTGTAGCTGTAAACAGTGGAAGAGGGAAGTTTCCTAACTCAAACTTGAGTTATATTCATTCAATTATTATAGTGGTTAATTATTGCTAATTATACCATGTCCAAGGAAATTATTGTTGATTATTCACAGTTAGTGCATGTTTAATAATTCAAATTAAATTATTAATTCAGAAAATATACATTTGTAGAATAACTGTTGTTGGATATTCATATCTATAAAAGCTAATATTGACAATACAGATAATTCCTATTTATTGTCAAATTATGTTGAGAAATGTCTTAGCTAATTATTCTGGCTAGACGAACATTTGTTAGAACTTGATAAATTCGAGAAAAGAATTCAATTGTTATTGATAGATCGATGCCAATTATTTCGGCTAGATCGATAAGTAAATAGAAATTGAAATCATTGAATTTCGTTGTTAAATCAAATCTTGATTCTGAGACTGAGAAGAACAACCTTTTATATAAAGGGAACATTTTTTTGAGTCGTACATTCTACCATTGCGCGCGACCTAAGTATTATGCATAATATAGGGTACAAGGAGTGGGCCGGCTCTAAGTACTTGCAGAGGGGTATGATTTAATCTTTATGGTTATCTGATACACCTGCGTATATGTCAAAGTAAAACTTTAATATATACCCGACAAGAGAAGTTCAAGATCCAACGGATCGTTCAGCATAAATCTGGAAAACATTCCACTTTGCTATTTCGTAGAATTAATTCTTGATTATTCATTTGAATATCATCAAAAACCTTAAAAGCGTTGTACTCTTTCATTATCAAATTATTGTGTTGCATAGACGGTGAGAAGACTTGTTAATTATTAAAGCTTATTTCAGCTATTTCAAAGTTCCCCGAACTTTGGTTTCATTTTATCAAAATAGATAGTCTATTCTTATTGATTCGTATACATTTATTGTATGTCTTAACTTGCGGGGCAAACTTGTTGCTCACCTTTGCTAAATAAAATATTTCAGCTAGGAACGAAGAGGCCAGCGGGTCTAAGAAGAACAAAGGCAAAGGCAAAATGCTGGATTAGTTGTGATGAACATTATTATTATTATGTTGTATTGTAAACCCTTTTTGTATATCTAAAGGGTATGTCTGTAATGTTAAGGTTAGAGAACCTGGGACTAATGTATTAACAATCTCTGTTAATGACTTATGTATTACTATTTCTATATGAATGGGTAGTTAGATGTTATTATATTGTGGATCGTGAACACCAAACTCGGGAGTCAGGTAACCCGTATTTGGGGGTGTCACAGGTTGGTATCAAAGCTGTAGTGACCAAGGTGTCACAGGTTGATATCAAAGCTGTAAGTTATAAACCTTAAGTGGGGTGGGGGGAAAATCCTAGGATTATAACCATACGCGAGATAGAGAAAACTCATTTAGAGTTCTAAGTGAGAGATTGCTGAAGCATATTGATAGCGAGAAAAGTGGACACATAGTGTGAGAATTTTTTACTGGTGAAGAACTAATCAAGTTATTTAAACTTATTATAGGATGTCTGGAGAAGATGAAACGAGTGCGGAGATGCTAGCAGTTGTTGCACCAAATGCGTAAGCCGAGGCCGAGGTGCAGCGTATGAAAGTTTAATCGATTGAGAAGGTGGGAGAAGATGAACCTATGGTCAATCTGGGGAGCGATCATGACGATTATCCCGAGATGTATCTGAGTGGTGATGAGGAGGCGGAGTCCGAAGAAGCTAATGTGGAGAAAATGAATAAGACTAAAGTTGAAGAACAAGATCAACTATCGGTAGAAGTTCAAGAACTCCGGAGCAAAGTGTTTCTCTTCGAGTCGTTATGGAAGACAGAATGAGCGTTATGCGAAATGACTGAAGAACAGAACGAGCTCAAGGCGCAGGTGGAAAGAATGAAGACTGAAGGTGGTGGATCGTCTGAAGGAACAATCAAGCAGCAGAAAGACAAGAAAAAGAGGAAGAGGAACAACGACAACCCTAATTCTAAAAAGTCAAACCCGAAGAAGAAGCAAGCCTGTAGCAAGTGTGAAAAGACTCACGCGGGAGTGCATGATGTGGAAGAACATGTGCTTCAACTGCAAGCAAGAAGGACATATTTCTCTATATTGTCCTAAGCCAAATATGAGGAAGTGTTTCTCATTTGGAAGAACGGGTCATGGATTCAACAAGTGTCCCAATAAGAAGAAGACTGGTGAAGGGAGTGGTCGGTAGACAACTTAGATATATGTGATAGTATCTTTTGGTAGAAGATTATGATATTAAGTGTTGTAACATCGAGAATGATGTGTGAACATATGTAAATATAAATATGTTTGTATGAATGAAATCTTTATTTTCTATATGAATATAAGATTTAGATTAATTTGTGAGTTTTTAAAACTCATACTTATGGTAAGTTAATGACTCATAATTATATAAAATGTTTTGAACTCCTCCGTGAATGGACGCCAAAGGTCTGACTAGGATAAGTTCATACACTCATATAATTGCGGTAAGTTTCTGAACTCATAAGTATGGTAAGTTTGATGAACTGGAAATAGTGATGTGAAAATGGAAAATGGCAACTTTTTGGGTAAAGTTGGAGAATTACAACTTGTTGTGTAAAGTTGAGTATGTTAATCCAAAAATTATTTTAAAAAGGGATAGTAATATGTGATAAGTACTAAATGTACTATGTGCTATTTGAATAAATATGCGATTATATAAGAACTATGTGTTGAATTCTTATTGTGTTAAGGATTTGTATAAAGAAAGAGAATTAATATAAGATTTTTATTTAAATCAGATCAAGCCGCCTAGACGACATAATCGAAACCAACGAGAAGAACAGTCAGTGAATAATGAAGGAGGTCAAGCGAACCCGATGCAGAATTTTGCAAATATGATAGCCGAAGCTATGGGGAATAGAGCTCCCGCAGGAAGAGGAAGAACGAGAGAACAACCAGCTGACAAATTGGCTAATTTCAAGGACTTTAAAGCGGTAGGACTGCCAGAATTCAATGGGACCACAGATCCGATTGAAGCCCAAACTTGGGTGAAGGAGATGGAGAAAGCATTCGTCATTGCGCGAGTGGCGGAAGAGCAAAAGACGACTTTTGCAACTTATCTGATGAAGGGAGAAGCTAATTATTGGTGGGAGACTAATCAAGTCAGAGCTGGTACAGCGGTGGTGTTATGGACAAGATTCAAGGAGTTGTTCTTTGAGAACTACTTCTCGCCGAGTATACAATCTTGGATGGAAGTTAAATTTCTAGAATTGAAGCAGGAGAACATGTCGGTAACAGGATACGCTGCCAAATTCAACGAGTTAGCAAGATTTGCACCTCATCAGGTGGACACAGAGGCAAGAAAGGCGAGAAGACTAGAGAACGGACTGAAGCCGAGGATATTCAACAAGGTATCGGTATTGCAGATCAATAGGTTCGCGGCTTTGATGGAAAAAGCTTTAATTACTGAAGGAGGGAGCGAAGCTGCGTCTCGATTTCATCAAGATAAGAAGAAGAAGAAGACAAATGATAGAGGAAGCAGTGGAGGTAGTAACCGAAATAAGAGAAAGTGGAGTGAGAATACTCAATCAGGTGGCAAGACAGAAGATAATAGGAAAGGGAGGGAGCCATGTACAACTTGCGGGAAGAATCATGCTGGAGTTTGCCTGAAGAAGAAAGGGAGTTTGCTATAACTGTGGGCAAGAAGGACACATGTCACCCAATTGTCCCAATCTGAAGAAAATACAAGGTTACTTTGCGTGCGGATCGACGAATCATCTGGTACGGAACTGTCCAAAGAAGAATGCTGAGAAGGAAAGTGTCAACAAGGGACCCAGTGGTGAAACCTTGGCAATTCGAGGACCTGCACAGCCAAGAAGACCAACGGCCTGTACATTTAACATGACGGCGCAAGATGCAGTGGCTACTCAAGAGGTTGCAACATGTAACAATTTCCCTTAATACTTAAATTACACAAGTAATATGAGTCAGATATTTATGTGAACTATTTTCTTTTATAGATTCAATTCACATGTTAGAATATGAGACACAAAATTAATATTGTGTTGATAAAAATGAATTGATGATATAACTTTAAAAGATTGTAGAGAATAAGAAAGCGGTGATTCCGAGGACGGAATTCTTTTAAGGAGGGGTGAATGTGATAACCCGGGATTTCGAATAATCAAAATTTTACGATTAAATTTTTTTTATTTAATATTAATATTGATTATCAATTTTGTGATAAGTATCTGTGATACGAGTCTCGAGAAGGTCAATTTCTGTATTGACTAATAAATTTAGAGTAGAGTTTTACTTAACAACTTTAGAAACCCTAACCCTAATTTTTGAAAAGGGATTCGATAGAAAATATAATTAATATAATTATATTAATGGGTATGTGTTTGTACCAAAGAGATTTATTGATTAATGATTGATCGGATAAGGTTTAAAATTATAAACCCTAATAAGATATTAGAAACCCTAATCTCAGGCTTAGAAACCCTAACGCACTGTTAGAAACCCTAATTGTATGTCGGGAAACCCTAATTCTAAATCTGGGATTCCTAAACCCTAATCTTAATTGGTGAGCTTAATGTGTTTATTAAACTTTAATATGATTAGAAAACCCTAATTATATTTTTAGTTATCCTAATTTCTATTTTACAAACCCTAATTGTAATTTAGAAATTTTATTTTTCTAATTAAAACCTTAATTGGAGATTTTAAAAGCTAATGTTTTAAAACCTAAGGGTTAGGACCTTAGGGTTAAACCCTAAGGGTTTATACAAATTCCAAGTATGCCATTAAATTCTTTAATTAGCTAACTTGTAATAATGCTAGTAACTTTAGTTGGTGAACCACTTTGTTGACATTTTGACTTAATATATCAGCCAAATCAGCCGAAATTTTCATATCTAGCAACATAGTAAGTAATATATATTGATTTTGGAGAGAGAAAATTCCTACAAACTAAGTTAATTGCTCACAAGCTCTCACCAACTCTCTCTCTCTCACTAAAAGCTCCGAAAATAGCAAGTAGATCAGTCCTAAAAATAGCCCTTGATCAAACAAGATCAGTTAGGAGGATTAAGATCAAGGATTTGAAGCAAGAAGGTATAAACCTTAATCATATTTTGATCCAAGTTGCTAAGAAAAATTTTGTGTTTAAGTGTTTAGAATCTTGGTAATGGATGTTTATTGAAGATCTATGATGATCTATCATGAATCCATAGCATCAAAGTGCCTTAAAATAAAGTTTTTCAAAAACTGTTCTTGAGTCTAAAAGTGCTCTGACAAGCAAATGTCAGTAGCCTTAGATCTTTATGTGTTTATGTTTTGAGTTGTTTTAAGCTATATACTTGTAGCCTGACATGTGGTCTGTAATCTGGAGGTGGAATCCAAGCTTTTCGATTTCCAGATTTCAAGTTATAATCGGTCAAAGTCGGTTGACCGACCATGACCGAGTACAATCTAGGTAACCCAGAAATTCACTTTCAGTGTCTGACAACTTTTTGTGGGCTTAATATCTGTCAGGTTGTTAGTGTTATGATGTTGTTGCTGTGATATATATGTAGATGGTTATGTGTACTGTGTATTGGTTGCCTTATATCGTGTAGGATATCAACATATCAAAGGTAACAGTTGGTCAAAGTAGGTCATTCGGCCATGACTTGAATTTCTGGGAATTCCAGAAAAGGTTGTGCACGAACTTTCTGACATAGTTTGACCGCTTGATAAATTGTGATTGTTTTGTTGTTGGACCGAGCTGTTGCTTTAATATTGTTACTTGACATAAGGACTATAACTTTGAACATTTAGATCACAAGAAACATGACCAGATCGTATATAAAATCAAGCATGAAAGTGACTGGTTGAACAGCCTGGGTTTCTGGAAAACCCAGAAACCGTCTGACAAGTATTTTCAAAGCTCAAATCTTGCATCTGAGTAGTTTTTGGACCAAATTGTTGGTTGTTAATGGTCGTATTACATATCTACTACAAATTAGATGCAAAAGAAAGCCCAGAAACACAATGTATTGGATATTAGAAGTAGACAAACATATCATGTTAAACACGAAGCTGTCAGTGTTCTTGAGCTCAAGAACACCAACAGCGACGCTTTGTGTCGCTATAGCCAATAGCGACGGTTAATTTAATTTTTGAATTTTTGGAAAATACTTAAAAATAGAAAATAAATTATAAAAATTACAAAAAATTGTTTTAAAAATCATTTTAAATTCTGATTTTTTTTTAATTATTTGGGACAGTTTTCATTAATATTTATAATTATTTGAATATTAATGCTATTTTATTTTTAATTAGTTTATTAAATAAATTACGAAAAATGATTTTAATTATATAAAAATCATTTTAAATAAGAATAATGTATTTAAAAATATTTTGAGTTATAAAATGTAACTTTTAATATTTTTGGAGAATTTTCATTAATAAATTAATATTAATGATATTAGATTTATTTAATTATGAAATTAAATAAATAAGATAAAAATGATTTTATTCATTTAAAATTATTTTAAATAAGAATAAAGTGTTAGAAAATATTTTGAATTATAAAATATAATTTTCTATATTTTGGAGAATTCTCATTAACAAATTAATAATAATGATATTAGATTTATTTAATTATTATATTACATAAATAAATTAAAAATTATTTTATTGATTTAAAAATCATTTAAAAATGAGTAAAATGTTTAAAAATATTTTAAGTTATAATTAATGACTTTTACTATTTTGATAATAATTTCATTAATATTTAAATATTAATGGTGATCGTTTAAAAATTATTTTAATTAATTTAAAATCATTTAAGTAGAATATTAATAATTTAAAAATATTTTAAGTTATTAATAATAACTTTAATATTTTTATAAGTATGTCGTTAATATTTTGATATTATTAAATATTAATAATGATAAGATTATTTGATAATTACATCATTTAAAAATGATTCCGATGTTTGAAAAATTATTATAAATTATAATAATTGTTTATAAATTATTAAAGCTTCCGAAAAATATTATAAACGATATTTGACTTATCTAAAATAATATTGAAGCTTAGAAATGACAATAAATGTGTTAGTTGTCGGATAAGGTGACCAGAACATCGAAAATAGACTGAAGTCCAACCAGACCGAACTAGTTACACTTGTGATAAACCGGTATTTCGAATAATTAAAATTTTATGAATAATTTTTTTTTAATATTAATATTAATTATTAATTTTGTGTTGTGTAACTGTGATACGAGTTTGGAGAATGAGTCAATTTGTGTATTGACTAATAACATTAGAGTAGAGTTGTGCTTAAAAAGATGAGAAACCCTAACCCTAATTTCTGGAAAGGGATTCGACAGAAAATATAATAATAATAATTATTATATTGAGGTGTACGTGTTTGTACCGTATAGAATTTTTGATCAAATGATTGATCAGATAAGGTTTAAAATTTATAAATCCCAATAAGAGATTAGAAACCCTAATCTCAGATTTAGAAAATCAATTGAACAATTAAAAACCCTAATTGTACGCCGGGGAACCCTAATTTCATATTCGTGAACCCTAAATCCTAAATTAGGAAACCCTAATCCTAATTGGCAAGCCTAATGTGTGTATTAAACTTTAATATGATTAGAAAACCCTAATTATATTTTAGTTATATTAATTTCTATTTTACAAACCCTAATTGTATTTTAGAAATTTTAATTTTCTATTAGAAACCCTAATTCGTGGGTTGTAAACCCTAATGGCCAATTACGACCCTAATTGCTTAATTAGCAATTTTAATTAGGAATTATTAATCCTAATTAGAAATATTTAAGTTATGATTAAGAAATTTTAATATAATTAGAAAATTCTAATTCTAATTTAGAAATATTAATTTTAGATTTTTAGAACCTAAATTGGAAATTAGAATTTTTTTAAAAAATCAAATTGCTAAACCCTAAAGGGTTCAAATCCTAAACCCTAAATCCAAACCCTAAACCCTAAGGGTTTATATAAATTCCAAGTATGCCATTAAAATTAATTTGCTAATTACTAAAATGCCCTTTTAGTTTATTTTTAATATGTAACTTGCAAAATGTGCTAGCAACTTTAGTTGGTAAGCAACCACATTGACTTTGGGACATCAAACTCCAGCCAAAATCGTCCACCACATCAGATCTAGCAACATGTCAAGTTATATAAGAGATTTAGAGAGAGAAAATCACATAATTTGCTTATTTTTCAACCAAGCTCTCACTAAATCTTTCTCTCACTTATACCTCCAAAAATTTCAAGTGTTTCTATCACATAACAGCCCATTAATAACCCAAGATCAGATTGGAGAGAATAGATCAAGATTGAAACAAAAGAGGTATAAACCCTAGTTCACCATTTGATCTTGTATGCTTTATAAAATTTTATGTTTAGGTGTTTAGATCTTTGCTAGATTATGTTTAATGATGATCTATGCTGATATAACATAGATCCATATCATCAAAGTGGGTAAAAACCATGTTTTTCAAAATCTGTTCTTGAGCATTTTTAGTGGTCTGACAAGTAATGTCAGTGGGCACAGATCTTTGCTCGTATATGCTTTTTGATGTTTTAAGGTTGTAATTGGTAGCCTGTTATGTTGAATTTAATCTGGTAGTGGTAGTACAGCCATCAGATGTCTAGATCGTGAGTTATAATTGGTCAAAACTCGTTGACCGAGCTTGACCGGCTGAAATCTGGGTAACCCAGAAATTTGAAAACCGAGTCTGACAAGCTTTTACAACGAGTAGATCTGTCAGTTTGTAAGTGTTTTATTGTATTTGTTGTATTCATATTGTAGCCTATAAAGTGGACTATAGATTATGGCCTTTAGAAACCTTAAATAATTAACAGTCAAAATTGGCTTGACGATCACGATGGCGGCTGGAAAACCGAGAGCAGAGAAGGCGATTTTCCGATGAGATTTGACCGTCCCATAGATTGTGATTATATTATTTTTTAACTAAGATGTTGATACAGAAATGTTCCTTGATATATTGGCTATAGATTTGCACCTTTATAACAACCTATATATGATACGAACGCAGATTAAAGTGAACTAGAAGGAGCCCACTCGAACAATTTTTGGTTTCTGGGTTACCCAGAAATGTTCTGACAGATACTTTAGGGGCTTGGATTTTGCTGTTGTTTTGTTGTATGTTTAATATTGTTGGTGTTAATTGTAGTACTACATAAACACTATAAGTTCGAGTTTCAAGCAATCCCATAACATTATTACACTGAGATTTAAAAATGGTCAAACCAAGGACCTTGAACACGAAGCTGTCAGTGTTCTTGAGCTCAAGAACACCAACAACAACAGTTATTGTCGCTAAAGACCTACAGTGACGGTTTTGAATTATTTTAATTTCTAAATTTCTGGAAAATAATTAAAAAATATAAATAAATTCTAAAAATTACTAAAAATGGTTTTAAAAATCATTTTAAATTCGAAAAAATAACTTTTAATTAAATGGGACATTTTTCATTAATATTTATAATTATTTAAATATTAAAGGTATTTAATTTTTTTAATTAGTGTATTTAGTAAATTAGAGGAAAATGATTTAATATTATGAAAAATCATTTTAAATAAGAATAATGTATTTAAAAATATTTTGAGTTATAAAATGTGACTTTTAATATTTTTGGAGAATTTTTAGTAATAAATTAATATTAATGATATTCGATTTATTTAATTATAAAATTCAATAAAAAGATAAAATGATTTTATTGATTTAAAAATAATTTTAAATAAGAATAAAATGTTAGAAAATATTTTGAATTATAAAATATAATTTTCAATATTTTTGGAGAATTCTCATTAATAAATTAATATTAATGATATTAGATTTATTTAATTATTATATTAAATAAATTAGTTTAAAATGATTTTATTGATTTAAAATCATTTAAAAATGAGAAAAATGAATTAAAAATATTTTAAGTGATAATTAATTACTTTTAATATTTGGATGATAATTTTATTATTATTTAAATATTAATGGTGATTATTTAAAAATAATTTTAATTAATTTAAAAATTATTTATGTAGAATATTAATGATTTAAAAATATTTTAAGTTATTAATAATAAATTTAATATTTTGACAAGTATTTTATTAATATTTTATATTATTAAATATTAATAATGATAAGATTATTTGATAAATAAATCATTTAAAAATGATTTAAGGTTCTGAAAAATTATTATAAATAATAATTGTTTATAAATTATTAAAAGCTTCCGAAAAATATTATAAATGATATTTGACTTATCTAAAATAATATTGATGCTTAGGGACCAAGTTTAATTGACAATCAATGTGTTAATTGTCGGATAAGGTGACTAGAACACCGAGAATGGATCAAGTCCAAACTGAATCGAAACTAGTTAGACTTGTTAAGTGTTTATATAGTTTATAAACACTAATGTGGCTACGTGGTAATGTGTCTAGGAGAAGTTTGACTGTAAAATACAATGTTACGTGTTATAAATGATTGTGCTAATTGTGAGACCGACATTGTTGAATATAGGTCTTACGAACGCAGTTAATTATATTGTGTAGCTGTAATCAACGCGGAAGGCAAGTTTCCTAACTTAACCTTGAGTTATATTCATTCAATTATTATAGTTAATTATTGCTAATTATACCATGTCCAGAGAATTTATTGTTGATTATTCGCAGTTAGTGCATGTTTAATAATTCAAATTGAATTACTGATTCGGAGAATATACCATTGTAGAATAACTGTTGTTGAATATTCATATTCGTAGAAGATAGAATTGATAGTACAGATAATTCCTATTTATTGTCAAATTATGTTGAGAAAAGTCTTAGCTAATTATTCTGGCTAGACCAACATTTGTTAGAACTTGATAAATTCGAGAAGAGAATTCGATTGTTATTGATAGATCGATGCCAATTATTTTTGCTAGATCGATAAGTAAGTAGAATTTGAAATCACAGTATTTCGTTGTTAAATCAAAATCTTGATTCTGAGACTGAGAAGAACAACCTTTTATATAAAAGGAACAAAATTTTTAAGTCGATATCTGACCATTGCTTGCGACCTAAGTATTATGCATAATATATATCTGTACAAGGAGTTGGCCACTCTAAGTACTTGCTGAGAGGGGTATGATTTAATCTTTATGGTTATCGATACTCGCAGTATGTATCAAAGTAAATCTTTGATAGATACCCGAGAAAGTAGAAGTTCTAGATACAATAGATCGCTCAGCATAAATGTGGAAAACATTCCACTTTGTTATTGCGTAGAATTGCTTCTTGATTATTCAATAGAATATCATAGAAACTTTTAAAGCGTTGTACTCTTTCATTATCAGATTATTGTAGCGGAGAATGTTAGAACAATTGATATTGATTTCTGTACCTTTATTGTATGTCTTAACTTGCGGGGCAAACTTGTTGCTCACCCTTGCTATAAATAAACCTTTAAATTTAGGAGCGAAGTTGCGAGAAAGTAGCTGCGAAAGAAGAACAAGGGAAAAGGCATAGTTATAAATTAGTTATGATGAACAATATTATTATGCTGTATTGTATTGTAAACCCTTTATGTATATCTAAGGGTTATTTCTGTAATATTAAGGTTAGTGGACCTGGGAGTTATGTATTAACAACTTATGTTAATGAGTTATGTATTCCTATTTATATTTAAATGGGTAGTTAGATGTTATTTTATTGTGGATCGTGAACACCAAACTCGGGAGTCAGGTAACCCGGATTTGGGGGTGTCACAACACTTGTTAAGTGTTAATATAGGTTATAAACACTAATGTGGCTATGTGGTAATGTGCCTAGGAGAAGTTTGACTGTAGAATACAGTGATGTGTGTTGAGAATTATAGTGCTAATTGTGAGACCGATATTGTGATTATAGGTCTTTCAAACGCAGATAAGTATATTGTATAGCTGTAAACAGCGGAAGAGGCAAGTTCCCTAACTCAACCTTGAGTTATATTCATTCAATTATTATAGTGGTTAATTATTGATATTTATACCATGTCTAGGGAAATTATTGTTGATTATTTGCAGTTAGTGCATGTTTAATAATTCAAATTGAATTACTGATTCGGAGAATATACCATTGTAGAATAACTGTTGTTGAATATTCATATTCGTAGAAGATAGAATTGACAGTACAGATAATTCCTGTTTATTGTCAAATTATGTTAAGAAAAGTCTTAGATAATTATTTTGGCTAGACGAACATTTGTTAGAACTTGATAAATTCGAGAAGAGAATTCGATTGTTATTGATAGATTGATGCCAATTATTTTGGCTAGATTGATAAGTAGGTAGAATTTGAAATCACAGTATTTCGTTGTTAAATCAAAATCTTGATTCTGAGTCTGAGAAGAACAACCTTTTATATAAAAGGGAACAAAATTTTTAAGTCGTATATCGACCATTGCGCGCGACCTAAGTATTATGCATAATATCGGGCACAAGGAGTTGGCCAGCTCTAAGTACTTGCAAAGGGGTATGATTTAATCTTTATGGTTATCTGATACTCCTGCGTATGTATTAAAGTAAATCTTTGATAGATACCCGAGAAAGTAGAAGTTTTAGATCCAATGGATCGCTCAGTGTAAATGTGGAAAACATTCCACTTTGTTATTGCGTAGAATTGTTTCTTGATTATTCAATAGAATATCGTATAAACTTTGAAAGTGTTGTACTCTTTCATTATCAGATTATTGTAGCGGAGAATGTTAGAACAATTGATATTGATTTCTATACCTTTATTGTATGTCTTAACTTGCGGGGCAAACTTGTTGCTCACCCTTGCTATAAATAAACCTTTTCAGCTAGGGACGAAGTTGCAGAAGGTGCTGCGAAGAAGAACAAGGGAAAAGGCATAGTTATAAATTAGTTATGATGAACAATATTATTATGTTGTATTGTATTGTAAACCCTTTATGTATATCTAAGGGGTATTTCTATAATATTAAGGTTAGTGGACCTGGGACTTATGTATTAACAACTTATGTTAATGAGTTATGTATTCCTATTTATATTTAAATGGATAGTTAGATGTTATTATATTGTGGATCGTGAACACCAAACTCGGGGGTCAGGTAACCCGGATTTGGGGGTGTCACAACACTTGTTAAGTGTTAATATAGGTTATAAACACTAATATGGCTTTGTGGTAATGTGCCTAGGAGAAGTTTGACTGTAGAATACAGTGATGCGTGTTGAGAATTATTGTGCTAATTGTGAGATCGATATTGTGATTATAGGTCTTTCAAACGCAGATAAGTATATTGTATAGCTGTAAACAGCGGAAGAGACAAGTTCCCTAACTCAACCTTGAGTTATATTCATTCAATTATTATAGTGGTTAATTATTGTTATTTATACCATGTCCAGGGAAATTATTGTTGATTATTCGCAGTTAGTGCATGTTTAATAATTCAAATTGAATTACTGATTCGGAGAATATACCATTGTAGAATAATTGTTGTTGAATATTCATATTCGTAGAAGATAGAATTGATAGTACAGATAATTCCTATTTATTGTCAAATTATGTTGAGAAAAGTCTTAGCTAATTATTCTGGCTAGACGAACATTTGTTAGAACTTGATAAATTCGAGAAGGGAATTCGATTTTTATTGATAGATCGATGCCAATTATTTCGGCTAGATCGATAAGTAAGTAGAATTTGAAATCACAGTATTTAATTGTTAAATCAAAATCTAGATTCTGAGACTGAGAAGAACAACCTTTTATATAAAAGGGAACAAAATTTTTAAGTTGTATATAGACCATTGCGCGCGACCTAAGTATTATGCATAATATCGGGTACAAGGAGTTTGCCGGCTCTAAGTACTTGCAGAGGGGTATGATTTAATCTTTATGGTTATTTGATACTCCTGCGTATGTATCAAAGTAAATCTTTGATAGATACCCGAGAAAGTAGAAGTTCTAGATCCAATGGATCGCTCAGCATAAATCTAAAAAACATTCCACTTAGTTATTGCTTAGAATTGCTACTTGATTATTCAATAGAATATTGTAGAAACTTTGAAAGCGTTGTACTCTTTCATTATCAGATTATTGTAACGGAGAATGTTAGACCATTGATATTGATTTCTATACCTTTATTATATGTCTTAACTTGCGGGGCAAACTTGTTGCTCACCCTTGCTATAAATAAACCTTTCAGCTAGGGACGAAGTTGCAGAAGCTGCTGCGAAGAAGAACAAGGGAAAAGGCATAGTTATAAATTAGTTATGATGAACAATATTATTATGTTGTATTATATTGTAAACCCTTTATGTATATCTAAGGGGTATTTCTGTAATATTAAGGTTAGTGGAGCAGGGACTTATGTATTAACAACTTATGTTAATGTGTTATGTATTCCTATTTATATTTAAATGGGTAGTTAGATGTTATTATATTGTGGATCGTGAACACCAAACTCGGGGGTCAGGTAACCCGGATTTGGGGGTGTCACAACACTTGTTAAGTGTTAATATAGGTTATAAACACTAATGTGGCTATGTGGTAATGTGCCTAGGAGAAGTTTGACTGTAGAATACAGTGATGCGTGTTGAGAATTATTGTGCTAATTGTGAGACCGATATTGTGATTATAGGTCTTTCAAACGCAGATAAGTATATTGAATAGCTGTAAACAGCGGAAGAGGCAAGTTCCCTAACTCAACCTTGAGTTATATTCATTCAATTATTATAGTGGTTAATTATTGATATTTATACCATGTCTAGGGAAATTATTGTTGATTATTCGCAGTTAGTGCATGTTTAATAATTCAAATTGAATTACTGATTCAGAGAATATACCATTGTAGAATAACTGTTGTTGAATATTCATATTCGTAGAAGATAATTCCTGTTTATTGTCAAATTATGTTGAGAAAAGTCTTAGCTAATTATTCTGGCTAGACGAACATTTGTTAGAACTTGATAAACTCGAGAAGAGAATTCGATTGTTATTGATAGATCGATGTCAATTATTTCGGCTAGATCGATAAGTAAGTAGAATTTGAAATCACAGTATTTCGTTGTTAAATCAAAATCTTGATTCTGAGACTGAGAAGAACAACCTTTTATATAAAAGGGAACAAAATTTTTAAGTCGTATATCGACCATTGCGCGCGACCTAAGTATTATGCATAATATCGGGCATAAGGAGTTGGCCGGCTCTAAATACTTGCAGAGGGGTATGATTTAATCTTTATGGTTATCTGATACTCCTGCGTATGTATTAAAGTAAATCTTTGATAGATACCCGAGAAAGTAGAAGTTCTAGATCCAATGGATCGCTCAGCGTAAATGTGGAAAACATTCCACTTTGTTATTGCGTAGAATTGCTTCTTGATTATTCAATAGAATATCGTAGAAACTTTGAAAGCGTTGTACTCTTTCATTATCAGATTATTGTAGCGGAGAATGTTAGAACAATTGATATTGATTTCTATACCTTTATTGTATGTCTTAACTTGCGGGGCAAACTTGTTGCTCACCCTTGCTATAAATAAAACTTTTCAGCTAGGGACGAAGTTGTAGAAGGTGTTGCGAAGAAGAACAAGGGAAAAGGCATAGTTATAAATTAGTTATGATGAACAATATTATTATGATGTATTGTATTGTAAACCCTTTATGTATATCTAAGGGGTATTTCTGTAATGTTAAGGTTAGTGGATCTGGGACTTATGTATTAACAACTTATGTTAATGAGTTATGTATTCCTATTTATATTTAAATGGGTAGTTAGATGTTATTATATTGTGGATCGTGAACACCAAACTCGGGGGTCAGGTAACCCGAATTTGGGGGTGTCACAGGTTTGTATCAAAGCTGTAGTGGCCAAGGTGTCACCAGTTAGTAGAAGAGCCGTAGGCTATAAACTTTAAGTGGGGTGGGGAAAACCCTAGGATTATAACCATACGTGAGATAGAGAAAACTCATTTAGAGTTATAAGTGAGGGATTGCCGAAGTGCATCAATAGTGAGATAAGTGTACACATAATGTGAGAAGTTTGTACTGGTGGAGTACTAATCAAGTTGTTTAAACTGATTGTAGGATGTCTGTAGGAGATAAAATGAGTGCAAAGATTCCGGTAATGCCGCACGCAAAGATGCCCGATGTCGAGGTGCCAAAGACAGAGTGAATCAGTAGAGAAGGTGGGAGAAGATGAACCCATGGTTAATCTTGGGAGTGATCATGATGATTATCCCGAGATGTATCTGAGTGGAGATGAGGAGGCAGAGTCTGAGCCAGCTAAGATGGAGTTAAAGAATAAGACTAAAGCTGAAGAACAAGATCAACTATCGGCATAAGTTCAAGAACTCTGGAGTAAAGTGTTTCTCTTGGAAGAGTTGTGGAAGACGGAGCGGGCATTAAGCGAAATGACTAAAGAACGGAACGAGCTCAAAGTGCAGGTGGAAAGGATGAAGGCTGAAGGTGGTGGATCATCTGAAGGAACCAGCAAGAAGGACAAGAAAAAGAGAAAGAGGGACAACGACAGCCCTAATTCTGAAAAGTCAAGCCCGAAGAAGAAGCAAGCGTGTAGCAAGTGTGGGAAGACTCATGCGGGAGAATGCATGATGTGGAAAAATGTGTGCTTCAACCTGTAATGGCGGGAAGGACATATTTCTACAGACCATCCTAAGACAAATTTGAGGAAGTGTTTTTCATGTGGGCAGATGGGTCACGGATTCAACAAGTGTCCCATCAAGAAGAAGACTGGTGAAAGGAATGGTCGGTAGACAACCTAGATATATATGGTAGTACCTTTTGGTAGTAGATTATGATATTAAGTGTTGTAATATCAAGAACGATGTTTAAGCATATGTAAATATATATGTTTTATGAATGAAATCTTTATTTTCTATATGAATATAAGATTAAGATTAATTTGTGTGTTCTTAAAACTCATACTTATGGTAAGTTAATGACTCATAATTATATGAAATGTTTTGAACCCCTCAGAGAATGGACGCCTAAGGTCTGACTAGGATAAGTTCATACACTCATATAATTGTGGCAAGTTCCTGAACTCATAAGTGTGCTAAGTTTGACGAACTGGTAATAAATATGTGTGAATGGAGAATTGCAACTTTTTGTGTAAAGTTGTGTTAATAATCTTGATATGATTTAAAAAGGGATAGTAATATGTGAATTACTAAATGTACTATGTGCTATTTGAATAAATATGCGATTATGTGAGAATTATGTGTTGAATTCTAATTGTGTTAAGAATTTGTGTAAAGAAAGAGAATTAATATAAGATTTTTATTTAAATCAGATCATGCCGCCTAAACGACAGAATCGAAACCAGCAAGAAGAACAGTCAGTGAATAATGATGGAGGCCAAGCTGACCCAATGCATAATTTTGCAGATATAATTGCCAAAACTATGGAAAATAGGGCTCCAGCAAGAGGAAGAGCGAGGAATCAGCCAGCTGAAAGATTGGCAAATTTTAAAGACTTTAAAGCGGTAGGACCGCCTGAGTTCAAAGGGACCACAGATCCTATTGAAGCCCAAACTTGGGTGAAGGAGATGGAGAAAGCATTCGTTATCGCCAGAGTAGCGGAGGAGAAAAAGACGACTTTTGCAACTTATCTGATGAAGGGAGAAGCCAATTATTGGTGGGAGACTAATCAGGCCAGAGCTGGTACAGCGGTGGTGTTATGGACAAGATTTAAGGAACTGTTCTTTGAGAACTACTTCTCACCGAGCATGCAATCCAGGATGGAAATCAAATTCTTAGAACTTAAGCAGGAGAACATGTCGGTAACAGAATACGCTGCCAAATTCAATGAGTTGACAAGATTTTCACCTCATCAGGTGGACAGAGAGGCGAGAAAGGCGAGAAGATTCGAGAACGGGCTGAAGCCGGGGATATTCAACAAAGTAGCTGTGTTGCAGATTAACACGTTCGCGACCTTGATGGAGAAAGCATTAATTGCTGAAGGAGGGAGCGAAGCTGCATCTCGATTCCATCAGGAGAAGAAGAAGAAGAAGACCAATGACGGAGGAAGCAGTGGTGGTAGCAATCCAAATAAGAGGAAATGGAGTGAGAATACCCAGTCAAGTAATAAAACAGAAGATAATAGGAAAGGAAGGGAGCCATGTTCGAATTATGGGAAGAACCATGCAGTAGTTTGTCTGAAAAAGAAAGGAGTCTGCTATAACTGTGGGCAAGAGGGGCACATGTCACCCAATTGCCCTAATCCAAAGAAGATACAAGGTTATTTTGCGTGCGGATCAACTGACCATATGGTACGGAAATGTCCAAAGAGGAATGCTGAGAAGGAAAGTGTCAACAAAGGACCCAGTAGCGGAACTTTGGCGATTCGATGACCTGCACAACCAGGAAGACCAACGGCCCGTACATTCAACATGACGACGCAGGATGCAGTGGCTACTCAGGAGGTCGCAACAGGTAATGATTTCGTTTAGAAATTTAATTACGCGAGTAAATTGAGTTAGATAATTACTGTGAATTGTTTTCTCTTATAGATTCAAGTCATAGGTTAGAATTTCAAACACAATTTAATATTGTGTTGATAAAAATGAATTGATGATACAACTTTAAAAGATTGTAGAGAATAAGAAAGCGGTGATTCCGAGGACGGAATCCTTTTAAGGAGGGGTGAATGTGATAACCCGGTATTTTGAATAATTAAAATTTTACGAATATTTTTTTTTAATATTAATATTAATTATTAATATTGTGTTGTGTAACTGTGATACGAGTTTGGAGAATGAGTCAATTTGTGTATTAACTAATAACATTAGAGTAGAGTTGTGCTTAAAAAGATGAGAAACCCTAACCCTAATTTCTGGAAAGGGATTCGATAGAAAATATAATAATAATTATCAGATTTAGAAAATAAATTGTACAGTTAAAAACCCTAATTGTATGCCGGGGAACCCTAATTTTATATCCGGGAATCCTAAACCCTAAATTAGGAAACCCTAATCCTAATTGGCAAGCCTAATGTGTGTATTAAACTTTAATATGATTAGAAAACCCTAATTATATTTTAGTTATATTAATTTCTATTTTACAAACGCTAATTGTATTTTAGAAATTTTAATTTTCTATTAGAAATCCTAATTCGTGGGTTGTAAACCCTAATGACCAATTACGACCCTAATTGCTTAATTAGCAATTTTAATTAGGAATTATTAATCCTAATTAAAAATATTTAAGTTATGATTAAGAAATTTTAATATAATTTAAAAATTCTAATTATAATTTAGAAATATTAATTTTTAATTTTTAGAACTTAAATTGGAAATTGTTTTTTAAAAAAATCAAATTACTAAACCCTAAAGGGTTCAAACCCTAAACCCTAAATCCAAACCCTAAACCCTAAAGGTTTGTACAAATTCCATGTATGCCATTAAAATTAATTTGCTAATTACTAAAATGCCCTTTTAGTTTATTTTTAATATGTAACTTGCAAAATGTGCTAGCAACTTTAGTTGGTAAGCAACCACATTGACTTTGGGACATCAAACTCCAGCCAAAATCGTCCAACACATCAGATCTAGCAACATGTCGAGTTATATAAGAGATTTAGAAAGAGAAAATCACATAATTTGCTTATTTTTCAACCAAGCTCTCACCAACTCTTTCTCTCACTTATACCTCCGAAAATTTCAAGTGTTTCTATCACATAACAACCCATTAATAACCCAAGATCAGATTGGAGAGAATAGATCAAGATTGAAACAAAAGAGGTATAAACCCTAGTTCACCATTTGATCTTGTATGCTTTGTAAAATTTTATGTTTAGGTGTTTAGATCTTTGCTAGATTATGTTTAATAATGATCTATGTTGATATAACATAGATCCATAGCATCAAAGTGGGTAAAAACCATGTTTTTCAAAATCTGTTCTTGAGCATTTTTAGTGGTCTGACAAGTAATGTCGGCAAGCACAGATCTTTGCAGAGTATATGATTTTTGATGTTTTAAGGTTGTAATTGGTAGCTTTGTTATGTTGAATTTAATCTGGAAGTGGTAGTACAGCCATCAGATGTCTAGATCGTGAGTTATAATCGGTCAAACCTCGTTGACCGAGCTTGACAGGCTGAAATCTGGGTAACCCAGAAATTTGAAAACCGAGTCTGACAAGCTTTTACAACGAGTTAATCTGTCAGCTTGTAAGTGTTTTATTGTATTTGTTGTATTCATATTATAGCCTATAAAGTGGACTATAGATTATGGCCTTTAGACACCTTAAATAATTAACAGATCAAATATAGTATATGGTCAAACTTGGCTTAACAATCACGATGGCAGTTTCGAAAACCCGTAAAGCAGAGAAGCGCTTTTCTCGACAAAGATTGGACCGGCCCTATAGATTGTGATTATATTATTTTTTAATTGAGATGTTGATACAGAAATGTTCCTTGATATATTGTCTATAGATTTGCACCTTCATAACAACCTATATATGATAAGTACGCAGATTAAAGGAACTAAGGAGCCCACTGAATCTGCTTTTTGGTTTACGGGTTACCCGTAAACTCGTAAATGTTCGACGAGATACTTTAGGGCTTGGATTTTCTTTGTTGTTTTGTTGTATGTTTAATATTGTTGGTGTTAATTGTAGTACTACATAAACACTATAAGTTCGAAGTTTCAAGCAATCCCCCATAACATTATTTAATCGAGATTTAATTATGGTCAAACCAAGGACCTTGAACACGAAGCTGTCAGTGTTCTTGAGCTCAAGAACACCAACAGCGACGGTTATTGTCGCTAAAGAACTACAGCGACGATTTTGATTAATTTTAATTTCTGAATTTTCGGAAAATGATTAAAAAATATAAATAAATTCTAAATATTACTAAAAATGGTTTTAAAAATCATTTTAAATTCTGAAAAATAACTTTTAATTAATTGGGACATTTTTCATTAATATTTATAATTATTTAAATATTAAAGGTATTTAATTTATTTAATTAGTGTATTAAATAAATTAGTGAAAAATGATTTAATATTATGAAAAATCATTTAAATAAGAATAATGTATTTAAAAATATTTTGAGTTATAAAATGTGACTTTTAATATTTTTGGAGAATTTTCATTAATAAATTAATATTAATGTTATTCGATTTTTTTAATTATTAAATTAAATAAATAAGATAAAATGTTTTTATTGATTTAAAAATAATTTTAAATAAGAATAAAATGTTAGAAATTATTTTGAATTATAAAATATAATTTTTAATATTTTTGGAGAATTCTCATTAATAAATTAATATTATTGATATTAGATTTATTTAATTATTATATTAAATAAATTAGTTAAAAATAATTTTATTGATTTAAAAATCATTTAAAAATGAGAAAAATGAATTAAAAATATTTTAAGTGATAATTAATTACTTTTAATATTTGATGATAATTTCATTAATATTTAAATATTAATGGTGATGATTTAAAATAATTTTAATTAATTTAAAAATCATTTATGTAGAATATTAATGATTTAAAAATATTTAAAGTTATTAATAATAACTTTAATATTTTGACAAGTATGTTATTAATATTTTTATATTATTAAATATTAATAATAATAAAATTATTTGATAAATAAATCATTTAAAAATGATTTAAGTGTTCGAAAAATTATTATAAATTATAATAATTGTTTATAATTTATTAAAAGCTTCCGAAAAATATTATAAATGATATTTGACTTATCTAAAATAATATTGAAGCTTAGAGACCAAGTTTAATTGACAATCAATGTGTTAATTGGCGGATAAGGTGACTAGAACATCGAGAATGGATCAAGTCCAAACTGCATAGAACTAGTTAGACTTGTTAAGTGTTTATATAGTTTATAAACACTAATGTGGCTACGTGGTAATCTGTCTAGGAGAAGTTTGACTGTAAAATACAGTGTTACGTGTTATAAATGGTTGTGCTAATTGTGAGACCGACATTGTTGAATATAGGTCTTACGAACGCAGTTAATTATATTATGTAGCTGTAATCAATGCGGAAGTCAAGTTTCCTAACTCAACCTTGAGTTATATTCATTCAATTATTATGGTTAATTATTGCTAATTATACCATGTCCAGGGAATTTATTGTTGATTATTCGCAGTTAGTGCATGTTTAATAATTCAAATTGAATTACTAATTCGGAGAATATACCATTGTAGAATAACTGTTGTTGAATACTCATATTCGTAGCAGATAGAATTGACAGTACAAATATTCCTGTTTATTGTCAAATTATGTTGAGAAAAGTCTTAGCTAATTATTCTGGTTAGACAAACATTTGTTAGAACTTGATAAATTCTAGAAGAGAATTCAATTGTTATTGATAGATCGATGCCAATTATTTTGGCTAGATCGATAAGTAAGTAGAATTTGAAATCACAGTATTTCGTTGTTAAATCATAATCTTGATCTCGAGATCGAGAAGAACAACCTTTATATAAAAGGGAACAAAATTTTAAGTCGTATATCGAAACCATTCTTGTGTGACCTAAGTATTATGCATAATATCGAATGTACAAGGAGTTGGGTAGGCTCTAAGTACTTTACAGAGGGTATGATTTAATCTTTATGGTTATCTCGATACTCTGCGTATGTATCAAAGTAAATCTTTGATAGATGCAGAAAGTAGAAGTTCTAGATCCAATGGATCGCTTCAACATAAACCGGAAAACATTCCACTTTGTTATCAAGTAGAATTGCTTCTTGATTATTCAATAGAATATCGTAGAAACTTTGAAAGCGTTGTACTCTTTCATTATCGATTATTGTAGCGGAGAATGTTAGAACAATTGATATTGATTTCTATACCTTTTATCAGATGTCTTAACTTCATGGGCAAACTTGTTGCTCACCCTTGCTATAAATAAAACTTTTCAGCTAGGGACGAAGTTGTAGAAAGTGCTGCGAAGAAGAACATGGGAAAAGGCATAGTTATAAATTAGTTATGATGAACAATATTATTATGCTGTATTGTATTGTAAACCCTTTATGTATATCTAAGGGGTATTTCTGTAATATTAAGGTTAGTGGACCTGGGACTTATGTATTAACAACTTATGTTAATGAGTTATGTATTCCTATTTATATTTAAATGGGTAGTTAGATGTTATTATATTGTGGATCGTGAACACCAAACTC
Organism: Panax ginseng; assembly: GCA_020205605.1. NCBI lineage: Eukaryota > Viridiplantae > Streptophyta > Magnoliopsida > Apiales > Araliaceae > Panax > Panax ginseng. The sequence goes on along the minus strand of CM035143.1, from coordinate 79,883,090 downwards.
GAGGGTTAGGTAACCCGGATTTGGGGGTGTCAGAACACTTGTTAAGTGTTAATATAAGTTATAAACACTAATGTGGCTATGTGGTAATGTGCCTAGGAGAAGTTTGACTGTAGAATACAGTGATGCGTGTTGAGAATTATTGTGCTAATTGTGAGACCGATATTGTGATTATATGTCTTTCAAACGCATATAAGTATATTGTGTAGCTGTAAACAGCGGAAGAGGCAAAATCCCTAACTCAACCTTGAGTTATATTCATTCAATTATTATAGTGGTTAATTATTACTATTTATACCATGTCCAGGGAAATTATTGTTGATTATTCGCAGTTAGTGCATGTTTAATAATTCAAATTGAATTACTTATTTAGAAAATATACATTTGTAGAATAACTATTGTTGGATATTCATATCTGTAGAAGCTAATATTGACAGTACATGTGACGCCCCCAAAACAGGTATACATCACCCATCTTGAGTCGCCAGATACAAGGTACTGAATACAAATACAACTTAATTATACAACAGTCGTGTGAAATACTACAAAATATAGGCTGTGAGTTTTAATACAAATATTGTCATCTAGACAATATCCACACTCAATGGAGTCCTCGTTATATTTATTATCACACTATTTCACAGAATAGTGAGGACTATTAATGCACCATCTAGGACCATCACTCTGTTCTCCGACTAGTCTCAGCTACGTTCTCATTTCCTGAATAGAACATTGAAAGAAAGGGTGAGCTCAACTAGCCCAGTAAGAAATATTATGACTAAGATAATGCAGAATAAATTATCAATAGCCTTCAACAGTATAAAAACTGATAGAATATAATAGACAACAAGTTTTAGATCAAAAACTGCAGCAGAATAAGCAATCCATTAGAAGAGTCAAGTAAAATCAAATCATCCTTGCTCCACGGCCAAGGATATTCATATAATCATCAATGGTCATGACTATACCGAATAATCCCTGGTCATAATCATACCAACAACTGTCCACCAATGAACTACAGGCCAATGAGGACTTTTACCACATCATTCGTCACATTACGATCATGATTATACCGAATAATCCCTGGTCATAATCATACCAAGTCCATCTATGCACGTAAGCCAAAGATGACTATCAACATAATATAAGCATGAGGATGAAAACAATTCAATAAAACAGGTTCAAGAATAAATTTTAAAGATTTATAAGTTAATTTATCTTGAACTCAATAACGTCTGTCAACTTGATACTGCTTTGTGAAGTAAAATTCAAGAATGCTCAGAAGAATATTTCCATGAAAAGATACTGGATGAAGCGAAAATATCAAGGATATTCCACTAATTTCATGGAGTATAGAAGTCAAAACTTTAACCAACTGAGTATAATAGAATATATGAAACTGCAAATGGATTTTCGCCCGCCATGCGGTAATCCATGTAGACAGATCATTTTTATAATTTAATAAGGAATGAATACGAAGGATCATTCACCATGCATGTGGTAATCCACATAGACAGGTTATTCCAACAAAATAATAAAGAATAGAATAACATAAGGATTCACCATGCGTGTGATAGATCGCATGCATAAAGTTATTCCCAATGTAATAATAAATAATGGAACCCGACTCGGCGTACAGAACTTACGCACAAGATATTCCGGCAGAATAATAAATAATGGAACCAGTCCCAGATAAACGTTATTGATGGGATATTCGGCGGTAATAATAAAGAACGGAATATTAGAAGAATTTCACCATGTATGCGGTATCAGATAAACAAAAGTTATTCCAACAGAATAATAAGAATGGAATAATGTAAGAATTTTACCATGTATGCAGTACTTTGCATAGACATATTATTCCAACATAATAATAAAGAATGGAATAACAGAAGAATTTCACCAAGTATAGGGTATCCCGCGTATACAGGTTATTCCAAAAGAATAATAAAGAATGGAATAATGTAAGTTCTCTTCATGAATAAGAAAGAAAGAATACCCTTTACGAGTACAACAAATAATATCCCCTACCTTTGAAAGAAGAGTATTCCGACTGGTAGGGCGAGGATATACTCGAAGAAAACTTGTACTACGCTCAATGCTTTCTTAAACTCTAAAGAAATACGCTCAAGATTATAGAAGAAGAACTCTCTCTATAGTTTCTCTTTCTAGAGTTTCAAATTGAATTCGTAAGAAATAATGAATGAATGAGCTTCTATTTATAGAAGAATGGATCAGATAGTAATTAATTCATGAACGGTCCAGTATTGATTTACTTTTAATCAGACAAATCCATATTTAAAGAAAAATCTTATAAATAAAATATAATATATTCTATTTATAATCTAATAAAACGAATAACTTTATAAAAGTATTTCGCTTTTATATAAAAGATTTTACTATGCAAAATACTATGCAACACTATGAATAATAAAATATAATATATTCTATTTATAGAATAACTTTATAAAAGTATTCTATTTTATATAAAAAGATTTTACTATGCAAAACACTATGCATAATAGAATATAATATATTATATTTATAGAATAACTTTATAATGAGTATTATGTTTTATATAAAAAAAATTACATTTTATTACATTAATAATACTAATAAAATAAAGTCGAGTGACTTATCACGTAAACATCAATAATCAATACCGTGTGCTACTATGCAACCACGCCAGACATCTTGTACTTTACTACTGAGTAGTTCAATGCTTTTAACGGTAAAACTTCCGTCGTTATTCTCATATGAAAATATTTTTGTCGTTTTCTCCATCCGGCAAAAAATTCGTTCATGGGTCCACCAATGATTGTACCGTCGTACGGATATTCCCCAACAAAAAGAATATTCCCCGACCAATCAAATATTATACAACAACTTGCATACTTTTCTAAATTTATAAATACTACCCATAACTATAACATTAACTCAAATCCACACCATGATATTTAAAAAAATATTTTGAGAAAATTAAATCTTTATTCATAAAATCTGGGGTCTCATAATCTCCCCCCCCCCCTCCTTATGAAATTTCACCCTCGAAATTTATGTACGTACCTGGTGTGTCGAACAGGTGAGGATACCTTGACTTTATTTCAAATTCTAACCCTTGAGGTATAACCTTTGTGCGTCGAATATGATCCTTCTTATCCAAGATGTTAACCGTATCTCCTCATACATTAAATCTTCTGTTATCTCGTCCGGTTCTAAATTAATAATGTGGTTCGGGTCATCCACATATTTACGTAACATCGATACGTTAAAAATGTTATGAACACGCGACATACTTGGCGGTAAAACGAGTCTATAAGCCACAGTTCCTACTCGATCGAGGATTTTAAATGGGCCAATTAAATTGAGGGTTGAGATTTCCTCTCTTCGTTGATTCTTGCTTCTAGAATAATGCCTTCTTGAACCTTCTTCTTCACATTCATCAGCTCTGAGTATGTAGCTTGAGTGGCTTTAACTTTATCGATTAAAGTCGATTCTAATCGTATATTCGTTATCTTCACACGGGTTCGTGATATTCGCACTTGTAAGAATCGCAGATACAATCTTCTACTCAACGCGTCAGCTACCACGTTCGCACTTCCACGATGATATTGCATAGTATGATCGTAATCTTCAACAGCTCGAGCCAACGTCTTTGGCGCATGTTACGTTCGTTTTAAGTAAAGAGATATTTGAGGGTTTTAGAAATGAGTTTTGTACTGGAGTCAATACAAAATTCGATTTCACGCTCTAGGGGTAGGCTAAGAAGTCTTCAAGAATACGTCAGGAAATTTATTAACAATAAAAATATCATTCAAAACTGTGACCCTCATCCAAGACTTGGATAGTACGTCAGATTGATACCTATCAACTTGCCATCTTCATTCACGACGTCACCTACAGAAAGTCTGGCTTCGGTGCATTCCACACAAGGAAGTCAACAACGAAAGGACCGGGGCTCTTTACTTATGGCTTGATATGACAATGATTAACTTTAGTGGTTTGGTTGCTTGAATTTACATAACAGGTTGGTTAGGAATATGAAAGCTAACAACCTTACGAAGAGCATAATGAGTAGTTAACCAATCGATTCCTAAAATCGCATCAAAGGCAAGTATTTTCAAAGAGACAAGATCGACACGTAACGTGAAAGTGTTGATTTGAACAAGATTTATAAATAGTGGAGGTAACGAAGGTTTTTCCGAACTGAGTTTAAACAGATATATTAAAGTCTAACTTCTCCGGAGTTAACTTCAAACATTGAACACAACTAGGTGAAATAAAAGAGTAAGTAGAACCGGTATCTAACACGGTATAGACTTTGCAAGAGTTTATGACTAACATACCCGTGATAATTTTATTCAGGTTTCTTGTCACGAAAAAAAAAAACGCTCTCTCTTAAACTACTGGCTTTAGCTTATCTCGGGACATCCTTTGGCATCACTATCCCGCTTGGACTTGACTTCACCATACGACAAAATCGAGCTAGGTGACCTTCTCTTCTCGCAATTAAAACATGTTTTGGATTGTTGCGTGCAGCTTAGACGTAATGTGTCCCTCCCGTCCAAGATTTGAAACATACGACCGGTGGTCGTTCTTCTTCCTTTGAAACGGGTGCTGGTGTTGTTATCTTTCCATCATTATTGAACCTTCTCTTTTTGAAATTTCCACTTCTATTATCTTGGCCATGATTACCACCGAAATTGTTACCATTCATGGCATGATAATAATTTCACGATGGTAATCATTGTTCGATGACTGCTGTTATAGGTGATGATTATTATCATGTTGTTGGTCGTTACCTTTTAGTTGAGCTGACTCGACGGTCTCATGTGCTTCATTGCTTATCTCGGCATTTTCATATGCCATTTTCAAACACTGTCACAAAACAAGGGTTAATTAACATATCACATATTATCCCTATACTATGATATTCCAATTAAATACCAAATAAACTTAGGTAGGTCATACTAGCGAAGGAATTTCTCTCTCCCTCCTAGTTCTTGTCTCACATCTCACCAGGATCATATCCTAAGCTTTGATACCAACCGTGGACGCCCCCAAAACAGTATACATCACACATCTTGAGTCGCCAGATACAAGGTAATCAATACAATAAATACAACTAAACTATACAACGTGTGTGAAATACGATAAAACATCACTCACCTGTTCTCGACTAGTCCCAAACTACGTTCTCATTTCTCAAGAGAACAAAGGAAAGAAAAGGTGAGTTCAACTAGCCCAAGAAGAAATATTATGACTAAGATAATGCGTAATAAATTATCAATAGCCTTCAACAGTATAACAACTAATAGAATATAATAGACAACAAGTTTTAGATCAAAAACTGCAGCAGAATAAGCAATCCATTAGAAGAGTCAAGTAAAGTATAAAATCTACTGTTTTCTATGATTTAAAAAGTTTTTCATCAACTTTATTGCTGAGACTCAGCTTAATAAATAAAATCGAATCATCCCTTCTCCACGGCCAAGGATATTCATATAATCATCAATGGTCATGACTATGCCGAATAATCCCTGGTCATAATCATACCAACAATTTTCCACCAATGAACAACAGGCCAATGAGGACTTTTACCACATCATTCATCACATTACGGTCATGATTATACCAAATAATCCCTGGTCATAATCATACCACGTCCATCTATGCACGTAAGCCAAAGATGACTTTCAACATAATATAAGCATGAGGATGATGACAATTCAATAAAACAGGTTCAAGAATAAATTTTAAAGATTTATAAGTTAATTTATCCTGAACTCAATAACGTCCAAATTGTCAACTTGATACTGCTTTGTGAAGTAAAATTCAAGAATGCTCAGAAGAATATTTTCATGAAAAGATACTGGATGAAGCGTAAATATCAAGGATATTCCACTAATTTCATGGAGTATAGAAGTCAAAACTTTAACCAACTGAGTATAATAGAATATATGAAACTGCAAATGGATTTTCGCCCACCATGCGGTAATCCACATAGACAAATCATTTTCATAATTTAATAAGGAATGAATACGAAGGATCATTCACCATGCATGTGGTAATCCACATAGACAGGTTATTCCAACAGAATAATAAAGAATGGAATAACATAAGGATTCACCATGCGTGCGATAGATCGCATGTAAAGGTTATTCCCAATGTAATAATAAATAATGGAACCAGTCCCCAGTAAACGCACGCATGGAGTGGGATATTTACGTAATAATAAATAATGGAACCAGTCCCAGATAAACGCATGCATGTGATATTTCTACGTAATAATAAAGAATGTAATATTAGAAGAATTTCACCATGTATGCGGTACCAGATAAACAAAGTTATTCCAAATGTAATAATAAGAATGGAATAACAGAAGAATTTCACCATGTATGCAGTACTTTGCATAGACATATTATTCCAACATAATAATAAAGAATGGAATAACAGAAGAATTTCACCAAGTATAGGGTATCCCGCGTATACAGGTTATTCCAAAAGAATAATAAAGAATGGAATAACAGATGTTCTCTTCATGAATAAGAAAGAAAGAATACCCTTTACGAGTACAACAAATAATATCCCCTACCTTTGAAAGAAGAGTATTCCGACTGGTAGGGCGAGGATATACTCGAAGAAAACTTGTACTACGCTCAAAGCTTTCTTAAACTCTAAAAAAATACGCTAAAGATTATAAAAGAAGAACTCTCTCTATAGTTTCTCTTTCTAGAGTTTCAGTGAATTCGTAAGAAATAATGAATGAATGAGCTTCTATTTATGTAAGAATGGGTCCATATAGTAACTAATTCATGAGCTATCAGATTGATTTACTTTTTAATCGGATGGTCCATATTTAAAGCAAAATCTTTTAAATAAAATATAATATATTCTATTTATAATCTAATAAAACAAATAACTTTATAAAAGTATTACATTTTATATAAAAAGATTTTACTAAGCAAAATACTATGCGTATACTATGCAACACTATGCATAATAAAATATAATATATTCTATTTATAGAATAACTTTATAAAAGTATTCTATTTTTATATAAAAGATTTTACTATGCAAAATACTATGCATAATAGAATATAATATATTATATTTATAGAATAACTTTATAAAAGTATTACATTTTATATAAAAGTTTTTCCGCTTTTATTACATTAATAATACTAATAAAACAAAACCGAGTGACTTATCACGTAAACATCAATAATCAATACTGGTGTGCTACTATGCAACCACGCCAGACATATTCTTTTACTTTACTACTGCGTAGTTCAACAATTTTAACGGTAAAACTTCCGCCGTTATTCTCATAAAAATATTTTTGTCGTTTTCTCCATCCGACAATAATTTCGTTGCGGGGTACACCAATGATTGTACCGTCGTATAGATATTCCCCGACAAAAAGAATATTCCCCGACCAATCGAATATTATACAACAACTTGCTTACTTTTCAAAATTTATAAATACTATCCACAACTATAACATTATCTCAAATCCACACCATAATATTAAAAAAAATATTTCGAGAAAATTAAATCTTTATTCATAAAATATGGGGTCTCACAGTACAGATAATTCCTGTTTATTGTCAAATTATGTTGAGAAATGTCTTAGCCAATTATTCTGGATAGACAAACATTTGTTAGAACTTGATAAATTCGAGAAGAGAATTCGATTGTTATTGATAGATCGATGCCAATTATTTCGGCTAGATCGATAAGTAAATAGAAATTGAAATCATTGAATTTCGTTGTTAAATCAAATCTTGATTCTAAGATTGAGAAGAACAACCTTTTATATAAAGGGAACATTTTTTTATGTCGTATATTCAACCATTGCGCGCGACCTAAGTATTATGCATAATATAGGGTACAAGGAGTTGGTTGGCTCTAAGTACTTGCAGAGGGGTATAATTTAATCTTTATGGTTATCTAATACACCTGTTTATATGTCAAAGTAAAACTTTAATATATACCCGAGAAGAGATGTTCAAGATCCAACGGATCGCTCAGCATAAATCTAGAAAACATTCCACTTTGCTATTTCGTAGAATTAATTCTTGATTATTCATTTGAATATCGTAGAAAACCTTAAAAGCGTTGTACTCTTTCATTATCAAATTATTGTGTTGCATAGATGGTGAGAAGACTTGTTAATTATTAAAGCTTTGGTCAGCTATTTCAAAGTTCCCCGAACTTTGGTTTCATTCTATCAAAATAGATAGTCTGTTCTTATTAATTCGTATACATTTATTGTATGTCTTAACTTGCGATGCAAACTTGTTGCTCACCCTTAGTAAATAAAATATTTCAGCTAGGAACGAAGAGACCAGCGGGTCTAAGAAGAACAAAGGCAAAAGGGTATGTCTGTAATGTTAAGGTTAGAGAACCTGGGACATTATTATTATTTAGTTGTGATGAACATTATTATTATTATGTTTTATTGTAAACCCTTTTTGTATATCTAAAGGGTATGTCTGTAATGTTAAGGTTAGAGAACCTGGGACTAATGTATTAACAATCTCTGTTAATGACTTATGTATTACTATTTCTATATGAATGGGTAGTTAGATGTTATTATATTGTGGATCGTGAATACCAAACTCGGGAGTCAGGTAACCAGGATTTGGGGGTGTCATAGTAGTCCTCACTATTCTGTGAAATAATGTGATAATAATTGTAATTAGTACTTCATTGAGTGTGGATATTGTCTAGAAGACAATATTCGTTTAAAACCCCAGCTATGTTTTGTCGTATTTTTACACGACGGTTGTATTAAAGAAATTTGTATTTGATTTCTGTACCATGTATTTGGCGACACAAGATGGGTGATGTATACCTATTTTGGGGGCGTCACAAAATCTATCTATTAGAAAATGCTGGGACACTACATGCCCGGAGGTGATCTCATCCTGGGCTACTCTACGCCTCAACCCGGTGAGGGTCATAAACTGTCGGCTCATATCCCTGGCATCTATCTGAGCACAAGGCCTGTCTAGTGGCAAAGCTGTCAAATGCTCATACTCCTCTAAAGTGGGAGTCAACTCCTGGGTCTCAAACCGAAAAACCTACCTCTCTGGTACCCAGTGCTCTAGCATGCCCTCTATAAAACCCACAGGAACCTGGAACATCAGGAAGGTCATGGAGTGATGCAATAGCTAATCTACGGTCACCCGATCTGGAGGTGAAAAACCATCATACCATGATCTCAAACACGAGGCTACCAATACTGGTGGGGTGTGATCAATGCGGCTAACTGTCGAGAAAGACATCTGTGTGGGCCGTATCATAAGACCATCCAGGGGTTAATGCTGAACATCTCTGGACATACATATGCATGACATAATAGATGCATGAAAAATAATAGATGGCAATATGATGTAGGGAGTGGAAAATAGTACAAACACATTCCTAAGTACATCATCATCTAATATATCATCTCTATACAGCTGTAAATACAGGGAACTGGGGCACAGTCGCCCAACAACTAACAGAGGCCTATCAAAATATATAATAAGAATGGGGCACATCCACTTAGTATCTAACACATGCCCATCAAAAGATATAACGAGGAATAAATTAGAAGAATTCAATGGTGTTGATGTCTACATCATCTATCCTATCCATCTGATGTAACTCTTCCTGAGTCACTGGATCTCCAATCAAGAAGGATGTCAAGCAGATATAATGGAGGATCTGCACCGACAAAACTATACGGGACACCTGAAGGGCCATCCCTTGAGCTGGAAGGATCAAAAGTATCCGCCTCAGAAGGATCTCTACCCAAATGCCGGATGAACAAATGCGCCCGGTCCAGCTGCTGGGTCAAGCTATCAATCTGCGTCAAATGAGTAGGATCTTAGACGCATGCCATCCAATCCATCATCATCACGGATCCAGGAACCATATCCCCCATGAACTGAGTGGTGCGGGTCTAGGCTCCGATGGTACGAGGGGACCACCAGCGGTAGAATACCTCCAGAGTGAATGGACCCTCTAACAAAGTAAAGTCGTCAACTCCCATCAATGGGATATCACTGACATGCGACTGCTACACATGCCAATAACGCCTAGCAGGATGATAGATCGGCATACAGATCTCTTATGTGGTGCTCCTGATAGCACGCTTTCTTAAATAGAGCTCCCATCCTCCATCTATGAAGAGGGGAATCCGACGGGTGGACATCACATGTGCTCGACACCAGTCGGGAACCCATCCTCAAAGCCAACTGTTAAATGGTCCCCAGAATAGGGAACCCAAGTAATGACATCGACTGTCAATAACTCCAACTGTAGGCGACAATGGGTGAAACCCTCAGCTACAGGAAACTCTGCCAATGTGGAGTGATGCCATCGCCGTCCCCGTGGGTAGGTGTCTAAACCTAACACGCTCATGGGACGCAGACATGGGAGCCTCTCATAGGCCCAAAACTGCCAATACAAGATCAAACATCTATGGTCAGTCAACACTCTTAACCTTTACATGGGAATCAAAAGAGTAATACTCACTAGCAGAAACGGGTAAAATCCTAGCTAAGCCTCTGTCAAGCCCTGCGAACGCATGTGCATTCCCCTGAGGAAATAGACAAAGGTATAGGAGCCCCAGTCATACTCTCCAATATGGTCCACCTCTCGTGTGGTGCTAACCAAAGCGAACGACACCGTGGAAGAGTTATTTGCTATGAAACAACCCCGGAGGATGACCAGGAAGAATCGCTGAAGAATGCGATCCCTGACTCTCACATCATCGGGCATGGGCTCACTCAACGCCCCACTTATAACATCTACACTCAAAGGACTAGAGTGGACTGTCCTACCTTTGAGATCCTTAGCCAGGACTCCTAGTAAGGATCTAACGACAATCGGGGTAATGTTCGTCGCACAAGGCACTAGCGCCCCTCCAAATTCTATACCGGTGATTAACCGCCAATCTATCAGCGGCATCATCACCTCGCAGTCCAGCAAATAGAGAGACTGAGTCTGGTGAAACCAGCGCTCAGATAACGCCCTGAGATAACCCCAGGGACAACGACGGGGGATGATTCAAAAGAACACCTCAAAGCCCCAACTATGCACAATCTTTTGATGCTCTGGATGAAGAGTCTGCTATAGAAAGTGTATGTTGAACCAGTTCCCTCGGGGCTGCGTAAAGCCGGGAACCTACATCACAAAAGAAAATCAACATCAGACCTTTGTTCCTCATCAATAGGAAAAAGGAAGATCAAACTCAGCTTTTACCTCATTTTCATGTAAGTAAACGGAGGGGTGGCAAATCAAATCATCTAGAAGCTCTGGAATTATCACATTAATGCCTAAAAGATCTCTGCGGGGAATATGAGCAGCAGGAGCGGGAGCCGCAACCGGTACATCCTCCTCCTCCTCCTCCTCAACATTCGGTACTTTAACCCAGATAGGACGAATCACTGCCTCCACTAAACAACGATGCTGGCAAACTGCACGAGGTCGAGGCATATTAGAAGCCCTCCTCCTCACACCTGAAGTGGTCCAACATGAACTACTCGGCTATTTCGGATCCATATATCTGGAACAAGTCTCCAAATCACCTCAAAAAGGGTGTGGTAAATGCTAACCTAGAGCTTTTCAAATGCATTTTATGTCTATATGTATGGATGCAGTACTTTAACATACGCCTCCAATAGAGTTAAAAATGCATGACTATTCAATGCCTAGGCTCATGGAAAATGTTTTCCTGAGTCTCCTTTGTAAAAAGCACTATCCATATGCACGTAGGCATGACAAGGTGGCCATTTAGTAGCAGACCAACCCACAGTCATAAACATCTTATATGCATAAACATGTTAAAGTCATAATCCATAAGGGTAGCCTAATTACCAGGATTATTGTGCTTTACAACCTTTGCTCGTTTATCCTCAAATAGGATAAGAAATAGCAGAAAAATGTGCCAATTTGACTATTTTAAAAGTCAAATTTTTTTCACATCATTATGTTCAGCATGGTTAAATACTAACATTTACTATGTTGAATATTTTTTTTCAAATCATATGAGCATGCATATTCACTACTATGTGTTTAGAAGCATTTCATGTGATAACTCATTTTCCAACTGATAAAAACTGGAAAAAGAAGACATGCATACGTTACCAGGATAGTGCAAAACACTTGTATGGTGACAGATTTTGCAGAAAGCAACCCGAACTCAGCAGATCTGAAGAAGAACTCACGGATTCTCTGTGTGGCACGACTTGAAAATGACTTGTGAAAGAGAAGTGGCCTACATGTGTACCCACAGATGGCTATAGGTGTACCTGCGGCTGTCTTAGGTGGGTCCCACCCCTCTAGCTCGGTCCAGTTTGAGTTGCAAACTAGGTCTCACAAGTTGAAAAAATTAAATCAGGAAAAAAGACGCTACACGATTAAGCGAAAAAGCCTGAAATCCTAATTTTCAGAGACCAAATTGCAGGTCTATATATCATTCATTGGTGTTCACCCAGACACAGGGTTCACAACACCGATGATCATAGCTGTTGCAAACTACACTCGTCAATACCTCACAAAGGTCTAATACCATCAACTTGGGGTTGTGATTCCAATTACGACCTCTCCCCATCGGGAACTTTATACATCATCATCTGTTGAAGCACATTTCAATGAAGGTCAAGCAACCTTGACATTCATAAGTCGTTGGCAAATAAATCCAGCGAAGCATCAGAGGTGGTCCGATGATCTTAGCCGTTGAAGCACATTTCAACGAAGGTCAAGCAATCTTGTCGTTTATCAGCCGTTGGCAAGTAAATCCAGCGAAGCATCGGAGATGGTCCGATGTTCTCACCCATTGAAGCGCATTTTAATGAATGTCAGCCAACCTTGACATTATCAGCCGCTGGCAAGTAAATCCAGCGAAACATCGGAGGTGATCCGATGATATAATCCGTTGAAGCACATTTCAATGAAGGTCAAGCAACCTTGGCGTTCTTCAGCCGTTGGAAAGTATATCCAGAAAAGTATCGGAGGTGGTCCGATGATCTCAGCCGTTGAAGAAAATTTCAACGAAGGTTAAGCAACCTTGACGTTCTTCAACCGTTGGCCAGTAAACCCAATGAAGCATTGGAGATGGTTCGATGATAGTACCCATTGAAGTACATTTCAGTGAAGGACAGACAACCCTGATAACATAAACTTTTGTTAGTAACTCCAACAACAAGCTTGAAAGACCTGACGATACAAACCGGGGAAAACTATCCTCATCGGGGAGGACCGATGATGGAATCTGTTATACAAGTCATCAGACAAGACACGATTCCCCAGAGTCTCTTGTACATAAGAGGAACATCTATGGTGGAAAGTCTGTACCAAGGATTAAGGACTTTGGTGATAACCCCAATGTCAACATCCTTGAGGTTCCTGGGAGCTTTGGAGTAGACATACAAGCAGTTCGTCAGGATCATCAGTAATAACTCCAGTCCCAATCAGAAGTCGTGGGATCAGGTAGTCATCACATCTCGTTGGAAAATGGTCCAACAAACCACATTCAGCATACATTTTCATCATGTTTATCCTGTCACATTTCAAGTGTCTAGTATTCTTTATCCTATCCACGTCATTACACTGCATAAATATGATAAAGAGGGGCATTTGTAGATGTGACAACCCGAGAATTTGAATATTTATAAAATCTTAAAATGTTGAATTAAGGATAAATAATAAACCTAGACAGAAAATAAGTGAATGGATTTGAGATTTCCAAGAAGGAATTTTTTGAATTTAAAATTTATGTGGTCAATTATTCAGGATTAAGGATATAAGTGTATATGTTCTGTGTGTATGGTCATATACGTGAACAAAATGTGGTTAAGGGTCAAGGGTTGACCAGATAAACTATATCTGTGACAAACCCTACATATATACTAAGAACGTCAACGTTCAGTTAGAAAATTCTTTCGATTTATAAGAAACCCTAAAATAGGTTCTGAAACCCTAATTTCAATTTCGGGAATCCGAAACCCTAATTCGGAGGTTGAAATCCCTAATTTGGGAATTCAAATGCTAGTATAAGGTTTAAACGTTATTAATAATAACCTAATTAGGGATAACCCTAATTGTTTTAGAAAACCCTAATTTCTGGATTAGAAATCCTAATTTATAATTATGGAAAACCTAATTGTTAATTTAATAACATTAGTGTTAATTAGGAAACATTAATCCTAATTTTCAAGTTATAAGTAATTAGAAAACTCTAATCTAATTAAGAAACCTAATTTCTAAATTAGAAAGATTTATTTTCTATTTAAAACCCTAATTATTGGGTTATAAACCCAAATGTACAATTATGACCCTAATTGCTAAATTAGCAATTTTTAATTAGGAAATAATAATCCTAATTAGCAAGCTTGGATTATGATTTGGAAATTTTAATATAATTATAGAATCTTAATTATAATTTAGAAATATTAATTTTCTATATTTTGAAAACCTAATTCTAGAAATCCTAGAAAATAAAAATTTTTGAACCTTAGGTTTTAACCCTAAGGGTCAAACCCTAAGGGTTCAAACCCTAAGAGTTAAATCCTAAGGGTTGGGACAAAAGACCATGGTGCCATTAAAATAAAAATCAAAATGACCAAAATACCCTTATTGCATTATTGGACATAACTTGTGTATCTTGCCATATATGGAGTTGGTGACCAACTATGTACCAGCCATGTGACTTAAATTAATACAATTCAGCAGCTAGCTCAGCCAATTCATTGTATCATATCATATATATGGATTTAGAGAGAGAAAAACCACTTACTTTACTTGCTAACTTGTCCAAGACTTGTCTCTCTCTAAAATTTCGAGAGTTAGAGTGAAAGAGGATCATGTGTAAACCCATTCTCAGTTCATAACTTTCCTAGATCAGGATCAAAGGTCAGAATCAAGAATCAAAGTGTGAAAGAGGTATAAACCCTAAAATTTTGAAAACATGTGATCTTATGTTATAAGTTGTAATTTGTTGGTTAAAGTTGTGTATTAGGGTGTCTTTGAGTGATCTGGGTTGATAGATCATGGATCTATAACATCTAGATGCACAAAAATCAAAATTCTGAAACTGATCTATGAACCCTAAAACATGGCCTGACAACCGAATGTCAGAGCTCATAGTTCCTTACCTGTTAATTGTTTTTGTGTTTTAAAAGTTTGTACTTGTAGTATGTAGTAAGGACTTTGATCTGGAACTTGAATCAAGTCCAGATCAAGTGTAGATTAAAAGTTATTAAGGGTCAAAGTGCGTTGACCAGAATTGACTAGAAGTTCCGGGTAACCTAGATTTTCCCAGAATGGGTCTGACAATATTTTGTGGCTTCGGATCTTACTGATTTTTGGTTAGTTTGTCTATCTTGCTGTTTTGATCTTGTATACTGACATGTAGGCTACCTATTCATGCCTCTAGAACTCCCAGATCATACACTGGATCAAAGTTATGCAAGGTCAAAGTAGCGTTGACCATCTGTTTTGGTACTTTTCTGGAAAACCCAGAAAAATGTTGAGCAACATTGAACCAGTAAATCGCACAAAGAAGACCAGGAGTGCAAGTTATTAAGATCTAAAAGAGGCACTTTGAGCTGTTCTTCATTTCTGAAAAACCCAGAAATGAAGAACAATGTCTGACAACTTGTTTGATTCCTTATATCTTCTTGATATGATGCATTCTAGCCATGAAACTTGTTTAGAGTTGTAGTAATATATTCGTACTATAATAGAAAAACTTTATCTGCCCAGATGACCTAACCAACACGAATCTATAAGCAGTAAAACTAGCTAACCTGGTAACTGACATGGGTTTCTCGGTTTGGCCAAAAACACCTATAGCGACGGTTTTGTCGCTATAGGGCTATTTTAGTAATAATTAATTTCTAAAAATAATTATTTTTATTAAATAAATTAAAATAAATAGTTTTTAATTATAAAAGAATACAAAATAAATTCCTAAAAATTATTTTAAATTCTAAAAATGAGTTTTTAATAATTTTGAATATATTTCATAAATATTTAATATTTTTGGAATACTAATGGTATTTAATTTATTTAATTATAATATTAAATAAGTTATTTAAAAATGATTTTAATACATGAAAAATCATGAAAAATTATATTATGGTATAAGAAAATATAAAGTTGAAAATCGGTTCTAGAAACCCTAATTTTAATTTCGAGAATTCGAAACCCTAATTCAGAAGTTGAAAACCCTAATTTGGGAATTCAAATGCTAGTATAAAGTTTAAACGTTATTAATAATAACCTAATTAGGGATAATCCTAATTGTTTTAGAAAACCTTAATTTCTAGATTAGAAACCCTAATTTATAATTAGGGAAAACCTAATTATTAATTTAATAACTTTAATGTTAATTAGGAAACATTAATCCTAATTTTCAAGTTATAAGTAATTAGAAATGTGACGCCTCCAAAATAGGTATACATCACCCATCTTGAGTCGCCAAATACATAGCACAAAATTCAAATACAACTTAATGATACAACTGTCGTGTGACATATGACAAAACATAAACTGAGAGTTTTAATACGAATATTGTCTTCTAGACAGTATTCAACTCAAATGGAGTCCTCAATACATTTATTATCACACTATTTCATAGAATAGTGAGAACTACTAATGCTACCATCTGGACCGTCACTCCGTTCCCCGACTAGTCCCGGCTACGTTCTCATTTCCTGAAGAGGACAATGAAAGCAAAAGGGTGAGCTCAACTAGCCCAGTAACAAAAATATTATGACTAAGATAATGCATAATAATTTATCGTTAGCCTTCAACAGTGTTAAACTGATAAAATATAATAAACCTCAAGTTTAACTACAGCGGAACAAGCAATCCATTAGAAGAGCCAAGTAGAGAATAAAATCTACTATCTTCTATGATTTAAAAGGTTTTTCATCACTTTTATCGCTGAGACTCGGCTTAATAAATAATCCACATCATCCCTGCACTACGGCCAAGGATATTCATTAGTATTACGACCACAAATTATCCATGCACTACGGGCCAAGGATATTCGTGTATTCATCAATGGTCATGATCATGCCAACAACTGTCCATCAATGCACTATGGGCCAATGAGGACTTTTACCACATCATTTGTAACATTACGGTCAAGGATAAATTTTTAAAGATTTATAATTTAATTTATCTAGAAATCAATAACGTCCAAATTGTTAACATGATACTTCTTTGTGGAGTAAAATTCAAGAATAATAATCAAAACATGGATACAATCAAAGCTAGTAACAAAAATAGACATCTGGGACAAAGAAGAGAAAATTTCATTTTTTTTGTGAATAGTGTCGTATACGTGAATAGTGACGTATACGTGAATAGTAACCCCGACACAAAAAGACAAGAATTTCACACGAAAAATCTTTCCAATATTCTGGCATAATGATATTGAAAGAAATAATATCATTTATAAAAAAATAACATCCCTTACCTCAAAAGAATAGTACTTCTAGCTGGAATATCAAATATAACGCTGAAAGGAACTTGCACCGTATACAACACTCAAAGTATCAAAATATTAACAAGAATACGCTCGATAATATAGAGAGAAGATTTCAGTTTCTGGTGTGATTTTCAATTCTAACCTAAGCACCCTATTTATAGGAAAATGCTTAAAACACCAAAGCAGAAAATTTAATAAAATATTAATATATATTAAAAAAATTCCTACGCACACCAAAGAAACTAAATTCAGCATGATTTCAATAATAGTGCGGCCCACCAACATAATCAAAACGTTTTTCTTTAAAAAAATAATTAAAACTTCAGAAATCAATTATTCTGGAACTTCAATAATTCATAATAAATAGCCATTTTATCAGACAAATTTGAATCTTATGTCCATTCCATAGGAAATTCAATTCTCTACAACTTTGTAGTTTTAAGTTTTTCCAAATTTCAAACAGAAATTGACCGAAATTCACATACAGACGATTTTACAGGCTAAAATCAAATTTCAGTCAAAAATAGGGCCCACCGACACACAAAACATGTGATAAACATTTTTTGTAACAAAAATACTCTTCCTCCTCATTTACTCATATATCACACATTCATTATAAAAATATCACCATTATTATATTATTATAATATAATAATATATTTAAATGAATTATTTTATCATAAAAGATAAAATATTAATTTTCAACAATTGTCACATTAAAAAATTTTCTCCATCTATATCCACATAAAATGAATATTTTTCTTATCATATAAATTAATAATTAATTATTCACAAATAATATTACGTAATCACAATCATCGACAAACTGTGTCGCTCCCGTGAAAGAGGGGCTTTCCAACAAGGATTTCTCCTTACTAGCGCGCAATTAGGTGACTAAACCTCTCCTTAGATAGAACTTTCTAGACATTTCCAATAATGTTATCTAATAATATTATTCAAATAATATGAATTATTGATCTGATAATGGAAAATAATGTGTAGTGACAACAATAATATAAAATATCAATGTATCAATTATTGAATCAATAAAATAAAATATTGAACAGTAATTACTGTAACAATTATTGCGTAGTGCCTTCTTACGTAAGAATCAATAATTGGTACAAAACCGTGTTTTACTGTGTTTTAACCACCGGGTATTCCAATAGTATTAACGATAAAAACTACGTCGTTATTTATAAACAACTTATACTTGTCGTTTTCTTCATTCAATCGCTTCTCATATGGGACCCACATAATAAGTTCATATGCGTTGCATTTAATATTCCCAACAAGAAGAACATTCCACGACTAAACGAATATTTCCCCAACAACAATGAATATTTTATAACCACTTCCTTATTTAAGATATTTGCGCATTTCACCCATAACTAACCACATTAATTAAATCAACCCTTACTATTTCAAAATAATAAATAGAGAAAATTCAATTTCATTTATAATAAGTTGGGGTCTTACAACCTCCCCTCCTTATGAAATTTTGTCCTCGAAATTGACGTACAACCTGGTGTTTCAAAAAGGTGAGGATACCTCTCTTTCATTTCTGTTTCCAACTCCCAGGTCATTTCCTCAATAACATGATTTCTCCACAAAACTTTAATTTGTGGTATGACCTTTGTGCGTATGAAATGCTCATTTTTATCCAAGATCTTGACAGATACCTCCTCGTACGTTAAATCTTTAGCTATTTTGTCTAGTTCTAACTCAATAACGTGGTTCGGGTCTTTCACATATTTACGAAGCACAGATATGTAAAAAAACATTATGAACACAAGACATACTTGGAGGTAACGCGAGTCTATAGGCCACAGTTCCTATTCGTTCGAGGATTAAAAATGGGCCAATGAATCGAGGATTGAGCTTTCCTCTCTTTCCAAATCTTGTAACTCCTTTCCATAGAGCAACACGTAACAACACATGTTCTCCAATATTGAATTTCACGTCCTTTCGATGAAGATCAGCATAACTCTTTTGTCGATCTTGTGAGGTTTTTATACGTTGTCGGATCGTTTGAATCTTTTCCGTAGTCATACATACCAACTCTGGTCCCAACAACGTTGCTTCACCCACCTCATCCCATCATACTGGATAACGACACTTTCTTCCATACGACGCTTCGAATGGAGCCATGCTAATACTTGCTTGATAACTGTTGTTGTAGGAAAAATCCACCAATGGTAAGAACTTTTCCCAACTTCCCTTGAAGTCAAGGACACAAAGTCTTAATAGATCTTCAAGAGTTTGAATAGTCCTCTCTGACTGCCCGTCCGTTTGAGGATGATAAGCCAAACTAAATCGTAATTCGTGCCCATAGCTTTTTGAAAACTAACCCAAAATCTTGAAGTGAATCTTGGGTCTCGATCAAAAACTATGGATACTGGCATACCATGCAATCTTACAATCTCGTTTATGTACATACGAGCAAGACGTTCAAGTGTATAAGTTTCTCGTATAGGTGAGAAATGAACCGACTTGGTCAATCTATCAACAATGACACAAATCGCATCTATGCCTTGAGAAACCTTGGGAAGACCGGTAATGAAATCCATGGTAATGTGCTCCCACTTCCATTCTTCAATTTCAAGTGGTTGCAGTGGACCTTTTGGTACTTGATGCTCCGCCTTGACTCATTGACAAGTTAGACACCTTGAGATAAACTTCGCGATCTCTCTCTTCATATTGCTCCACCAAAATGTATGTTGAAGATCACGATACATTTTAGTACTCCCAGGATGGATTGCAAACGGTGTGTTGTGAACCTCCATCATGATTTTATACTTTAAATTAGGGTCGTTAGGAACACAAAATCTGGAGTTGACTCGAAGTATTCCTTCTTCATCGATTCTTGCTTCCGGCATAGCACCTTCTTGCACTTTCTTCCTCATACACATCAACTCCATGTTTATGGCTTGAGCAACTTTAACTTTATCGATTAAAGTCGGTTCTACTCGTATATTCGCCATCATCACGTGGGTCCCTGGAGTCTTTAACTCTATCTCCATCCTTTGCAAATCATATAAAATAGGCCTTTGCGTTGACAATATCGCACTCGTACCCATATATGATCTTCTACTCAATGCGTCAGCTACTACGTTCACTTTACCAGGATGATATTGAATGGTATGATCATAATATTTTAACAGTTCAAGCCAACGTCGTTGCCGCATGTTGAGTTCATTTTTGGTGAAGAAATATTTGAGGCTTTTATGATCCGTAAAGATCTCCACTTTCTCCCCATACAAGTAATGCCTCCAAATTTTAAATGCGAAGACAACAGCTACCAACTCTAGATCATGAGTAGGATAATTCCTCTCATATTCTTTAAGTTGCCGAGACTTTCCCATGTTGCATGAGAACACATCCTAACCCTTTGCCTGAAGCATCACTGAAGATGACAAATCCCTCCGAGCCAGATGGTATTGTCAGAACAGGTGCTGAAATGAGTCTCCTCTTAAGTCCTTGAAAACTCTTCTCACATTCCACGCTCCAACGAATTTTGTATCTTTTCGAGTCAGTTGAGTTAATGGAGTAGCGATTCGAGAAAACCCTTCTACAAATCTCTGATAATAACCAGCTAAGCCGAGAAAGCTACGTACCTCGGTCACTGATTAGGTTGCTCCCAGCTTTGTATTGCTTCAATCTTTGTCGGGTCAACAGATATTCCATGACTTGATACTACATGCCCAAGGAATACTACTTCCTCAAGCCAGAACTCGCATTTCTTCAACTTGGCATAAAGCTTGTTTTCACGAAGCTTTTGGAGTATCAGCCTCAAGTGTTGCTCATGATCTTCACGACTTTTGGAATATATGAGGATGTCATCGATAAAGATGACCACAAAGTGATCCAAATATTCCTTGAATACTCGGTTCATCATATCCATGAAGGCAGCAGGAGCATTAGTCAATCCAAAAGACAGGACTAGGAATTCATAATGCCTATACCGAGTTCTGAAAGCCGTCTTTGGAATGTCATAGATTCTAATCTTTAACTGATGATATCCAGAATGAAGATCGATCTTTGAAAATAATTTGGCGCCTTGCAACTGGTCAAACAGGTCATTAATACGTGGCAATGGGTACCTATTCTTAATGGTGACATGATTCAACTCCCGATAATCAATACAAAGTCGCATACTCCCATCTTTCTTCTTCACGAATAGAACAGGAGCACCCCAAGGAGACGTACTAGAACGAATGAAACCGATGTTTAACAATTCCTGCAATTGGGTCTTTAACTCCTGAAGTTCAATAGGAGCCATTCGATATGGGGGCTTTGGAAATGGGTTTTGTACCGGGTTCAAGGTCGATACAAAATTCAATTTCACGCTCTGGGGTTAAGCCAGGAAGTTCTTCAGGGAATACATTAGGAAATTTATTAACAATAAAAATATCATTCAAAATTGACGTATTTTTGTTTAAATCCCTGACATGAGCTAAAAAAGCTTGACATCTGTTTTTCAATAAACGAATAGCTTTATGGCTTGAGATGACAGTGATTGATTTTAATGGTTCTGTTGCTTGAATTTGCATAATAGGTTGGTTAGGAATATGAAAGCTAACAACCTTACGAAAAATAATCAATTTTTGCATGATGAGTAGTTAACCAATCAATCCCTAGAATCACGTCAAATGAAAGTATTTTCAATAAAATAAGATCGACGGGTAATGTGAGGGTACCGATTTGAACCAAACAAGACTTATAAGCAAGTGGATGTAATGAAGGTTTCTCCCAACGGTTTCCACAGATAAGTCAAAGTCTAATTTCTCCGAGTCAAATTTAAACGTTGAGCGCAAGTAGAGAAACAAAAGAATGGGTAGAACCCAGATCAAATAAGGTATAGACTTCGTTAGAGTTTATGATAAGCTTACCTGTGATGACCTCGTTCGGGTTCCTTGCTTTCTGGGAGGTCATAACAAACGCTCTCCCTTGAACTACTGGTTTTGACTTATCTAGGACGGCATTTGGTGTCACCGTTCCAACTGGACTTGGTTTTCCTGTACGACAAAATTGGGCTAGGTGACCTTCTCTTCCACAATTGTAACACATACTTTGACCGTGACGCACGCTTTGACCGATGTGTCCCTCCCCTCCGCATTTGAAGCATATGATAGGTGGTCGTTCTCCTTCCTTAACAACGGGTGCTGGTGTTGACGTCTTTCCATCATTTTTGAATCTCCTCTTTCCAGTTTTATTGTCGTGGCCATGATTACCACCGAAGTGGTTACCATTTCTGGCATTTTGATACCCTCCACGTTTGTTGTCACTGCTTCGATGACTGCTACCACTGGTATTATCATTTTGTGCTTTCTTTTAGTTGAGTTGACTCGTTATCACGCTCCAATAACTGAGCCCTATTTATAATATCTGAATACAAACACAGTTTATGAGAAATTAGATATTGACGTATCTCGGGTTTCAAACCTCTTAGAAACATCCGCGTCATTCTCTCCTAATTATCAACCAAGTGAGACGCAAACATGGACAACTCGGCAAACTTAGCTTTGTACTGCGACACGGTCATATTGTTCTGCTCCAACTTGATGAACTCTACCTTTTTCATGTGACGAATACTTTCGGGAAAGTACTTGTCGTTGAATAGTTCTTGGAACTTCTCCCAAGACATCTTTAGTGCGGCAGGTTAAGTACGCTTTACCGATTCCCACCAGTAATCTGCCTCTCCTCACAACATAAAGGTGGCAAAGGGAACCTTTTGCTCCTCGGAGCATCCCAATACATCAAATATCTTGGTGATCTGCTTTATCCACATATCCGCCTTAAGTGGTTTTGGCACTCCAATAAACTCCGGTGGTCCCAGCTCCTTAAACTATTTAACGGTGACCGTCCGAGAGTTGCCAGTGTTTCCACCTGCATTTTGGACAAGAGTGTGTCTTGCCTAATGTTCTACGAATTGCAGAAAGCTCCTAAACATTCCATCATTCGTCATTTGGTCGGTGTTGTTGTTCACCTGAGGATTATTGCCTTCCTGATGCACATTATCCCGGGTGTTGATATGTGGTGTCTCAACGGTCTCCTGTGCTCCATTGTTATTCTCAACATTCTCGGATGTCATTTTCAAATACTGCCACAAAACAAGGGTTATTTGACATGCAACATATTATCCATATACTCTGACCGACCAATTAAATACCAAATAAACTTAGGTAGGTCATACAAGCGAAGAAATTCCCCGTCTCTCCCCTCCTAGTTCTAGTCTCACATCTTAGCCAGGGATCATATCCCTAAGCTTTGATACCAACTGTGACGTCCCCAAAATATGTATACATCACCCATCTTGAGTCGCCAAATACATGATACAAAATTCAAATACAACATAATGATACAACTGTCGTGTGACATACGACAAAACATAAATTGAGAGTTTTAATACGAATATTGTCTTCTAGATAGTATTCAACTCAAATGGAGTCCTCAATACATTTATTATCACACTATTTCATAGAATAGTGAGGACTACTAATGCTACCATCTGGACCATTACTCCGTTCCCCGACTAGTCAAACACGTTCTCATTTCTCAAGAGGACAATGAAAGCAAAAGGGTGAGCTCAACTAGCCCAAAGAAGAAATATTATGACTAAGATAATGCGTAATAATTTATCGTTAGCCTTCAACAAAGTGTTAAACTGATAAAATATAACAAACATCAAGTTTAATCATAAATAAACAAACAATCTATTAGAAGAGCCAAGTAGAGAATAAAATCTACTATCTTCTATGATTTAAAAGGTTTTTCATCACTTTTATCTTTGAGACTCCTGTGACACCCCCAAATACGGGTACTTCATTTCCACCAAATTTGGTGCTCACTATCAAAATAATTATATCTAACTACCCATAATAAAGGATAAAACATTAAATAACTTAAACAATAATCTTTCCCATTAAAGGGTTACATCATCTCATAAACAATCCCAGGTAATCTAACCTTAAATTATTACACCAGTTTGTGGAATACATTATAAAATAAAACAAGTCTTATAACCTCATGCATTTAAATAAACTTTAAGTAATTCTTCAACACTTGGACATCTTGCCCTTTCCCTTGCTAGTAGATGGCTCATCACCTCTTTCGAATTTAGCTGCATTGTTAATTGCAAGAGTGAGCAAACAATTGCTCACTGACATAAAGAATAGTAATAATAATCATATGAGAATGAACAACGAATGTTGTACAATAATGAACTTGTTCTACGAAGAAACAGAAACAGGTTCGAACTTTTAATATCTGAGGGTCATAAGACCACGAACTATGTCTCTAGTATTTAGGTATTATTACCTTAACCTTAACAGTCATTAGACTATACAAACTCTTCTTAACGTGCTTAGGGGGATCAGCCCTTTGTATCATGTATTGTGCACAAACATCTAAACGTTACACGTACAAAATCCCCTATGTTAGGGTTGTTCGTCTCAGTTTGAATTTAGAATTTCTGCACTAAAGAAAGTTTAGTTTTGAACTAGCTTATCAGTGTTTCTAGAATTTTAGAACACTTATTCAATTTAAATCAATAAAGGTTTAATACAAGAATGTATAACTGAACAAGGCTATCAAAGTCAAAGATCGGATATTAACAATATATAACTGAATAAACATGATATACATTCAAAGTACTATATTCAAAGAAGTAAAACAATCTCCTTTGAATCAATGTGTTAGAACAATATACGTTTTGAATAACAATAACAAGAAATGAGAATGTGAAACTCATTCGAGGTAACAAATTAGGCTACAAGAGCTTAATCAGTCGTATATGGGTATAGAATTAATAATCTCGCTCAACCAAAATTTAGGAACTTCCATTCATTAAAAAAAGAATGAAGTTAGAAAAACTTGCTCAAATGTAAGGAGATAAGGTTTAGAAAGTTGCACAATTATTATAAAAGTGGGGTTAAAAAACTTGCCTTGTTTGTAAGTTACACAAATATAAAATAATCTCCAATTATCCTACATACATCATTAAAACCGCAACAACAATTAGTTGTATGAATATCAACATTATGGGTATTAAACCATCATTTAGGTCATAACCCTAACCTAGAACCTAACCATTTAGGTTAACATACTTAACGCCTCTGAATTCACACATTAATCAACATAAACCTTATCGTTTATCTACAACTTTTGAAAACATCACTTTTAATTTCATTTTATAACTTATTTAAATAATTACTTAAAATCTTCACACTTTGAATTACAACATCTTACAATCAGTTATTATAGTCCACTTTATGTTTTAATATCCTTAACATGCATGCTAAACTAACACAAGTCCATTAAACAAGATCTGCAAATAAGCACACTTCATCATTCATAGTTGTAGGTGTGGAAGCAATTGCGCCACACTTATGTTTAGAATCGACGCAGTCAATTGGCTAGTATGCCAATGCTTTCTGCTTTTTGGCCTTGGCACTCTGCGCAGCTAATTAGTGCGGTGCATGTGCGTAACAAACATACAACAACAACAGTGTTTCGTTTTTAGCCCAACTAACACGAATTTCACCCTTAAGACAGTGAAATTAGCACATCCAATTGATATAAAACTAACACAAACATGTTTCCTCACATATTCATCAACTTAGAACAATTAAACATCAAATTAAACTATTTTAATTCCTTAAATTTCATGTTTTCTCATGAAAACTCCATTTTTGACACCTTTAGCGAATTCGATCATCACGAATTCGTTTCTCAATCAATTGACACGATTCCAATTACGCCGCTTTCGTTTCTTAACATACAAACATATTCTAACATCAAATTGTAGATTTTAACATACATTAAGCATAAAACTTTGTACTTTCTAAGCCCTATTATATGAACATAAACACTGTGATTTTTCCTTTTCTTCCTACACCCAATTTACACGAATTTGATACTTTAAACAACACTCATATATGATAATTAACAGATTCTACAACATAATCCACACCATATACACAACGTTTGAACAAAAAACCCACAAAATCAATTTACAGAGAACTTATATAAAACTAAAACTTGGAAATTTAGGAATGAATTATACCTTAATCCTTTTTATTATAGACTAGCACAAGATGGTGAATCTCTTCTATCTCTTCGCAAACTCACAGAGATTATTCTCTCAATTTCTCACTCTCAATACTCTGCAACTCTCTCTTCCTCTGTTATCTATCAAGCCTTAGAAAAATAACACGTGAAATAACCCATAGCTCTTAAACACTGATAATCGTGATTATCAGTTTATTAAGCCAAGTGTCTTTGGCAGTTATATTAACCAAAAGCCACAAGGCTTTGTTTGGTTACACAGAATTTCCATAGTAGATTATTATTATAATATTTTTATTATATAGTTTCACTTATCACACATGCAACCCATTAAATAGCTTATAATTTATAATTATAATCTTATTATAATTATACTTATAATAAATAAATAATTATATATATCTAATTTTAATTAATAAATTAGAAACATCACTTTATTTAATTTATTCATTTAATATTAAACAATTCACTTAATTTAATTATCTTCTTAAATATTAAGAAATTGATTTAATTTAATTATTTCCTTAAATTAAATCCATTAGATAAAATTATCATTATTCAAATTAACATTAATTAATTTAGTTACCAAATTAATTCACCACAATTCATCAATTATTTATTTTCCTCCATAAATAAATTATTTAAAATATTTATTTCATTCAATAAATATTTAAATTAAATTATAAATTTCTCGATCGTTACACTCAGCTTAATAAACAATCCATATCATCCCTGCACTACAGCCAAGGATATTCATTAGTATCACGACCACAAATTATCCATGTACTACAGGCCAAGAATATTTGTGTATTCATCAATGGTCATGATCATGCCAACAACCGTCCATCAATGCACTACGGGCCAATGAGGACTTTTACCACATCATTTGTAACATTACAGTCATGATTATACCGAATAATCCCTGGTCATAATTGTGACATCCCAGATTTTAGAATTTATAAATGAGAATTTTATAAATAAAAGTATTATTTATGAGATATGTTGGGTGTGAGTATGTGTATGTCATATATTGTAGAATATGTGAATTGATGTGAAGAGAATGTTATATATTAATTTTAATATATATAAATATTTAATTGAATTATTTATTGAGTTAAATAAATAATTTTTTTTTTGATTATAGAGTAATGTAATTAAGTGTAGTAGATTAATTAAATGCATATTTAGTATTTAATTTAATTAATATAATAATTTTATGTTATAGTTCTAATTTAATTGAGATAATTAAATTAGATGAGTTATGTGATGATTGTTACACGAAATTATAATTAACAAGTAAATATAATTATGTGACAATTTGATGAGATTGATTGGTGTTAAACCATTGATTAATTAAAATAATGAGTATTTGCCAAACATGGTCTTAAGCTTTTCAAGTTCAAGTTGGTGTAACCTATGTATTAACTAGTAATTAGTATATATAATAATTACTAGGAGTTACATATATTATATATTACTAGTATTGTATATTATATATATATACTACAAGTTAGTACGTTAGTTTTAGAAAACAAACCAAAGAAAGAAGAAGAGAGTTAGAGAGTTGTAGAGAAGAAGAGAGGAAAAAAAAGAAGAAGGAAAGCTTTGAGAAGACAAAACAAGCCCCATCATCAATATCTCTATCTCTCTCTTAAATTCATACTAATAAGATTATAATCTAAATTCCTTGTTTTAATTATATTTTTATGTTCTTCTTAATGTAGTTCTCTGATAATTGTTATATAGAAGTTGTATTGAGAAATTGAGAGAGATAGAGAGAAATAGAAGGTAACTTCTAAACTCTTATTTAATCTTTGATTTTTTTTTGGGTAGATTTATGTTCTAGGGTAGTAGATCATGCTTAATCTAGTTTGTATAGGTTTAATCTTGGATTATCAAGAATCAAACAAGAGGATTCAAGAAAGAAAATGAAATGGAAAGAAAATTTGAAGAACAAAATTCGTAGGTTTTGAGTAATTGTGGACAAATCTTGTGAAATTCATACCTCTTTGGGTATAATGACTTAGAAAGTGGGCCTTATATCAAATCGAAGATATGGAAGTAAGCTATATTCAAAAAGTGGAATCACATGAAAACTCTTTGTAGATTTCTTGCAATGTCTATTTTAGTAAGGCTGGTCCGAAGGGAAAATAATCGCTTGTAAAATCAAAATCTGTATAATTTCGACTTTGAACAATTCATATAAATTGTATGTTTTGAATTTGAAGAAACTTTAAACTATAAAGTTGTAGATATGGAAGTTTACTAGCCAGACGTGCGAGATTGAGCCATTTTATGGACCGGATCATGTCCGAAATAAATTATTTAGTAAGGATGTCCGGAAAATGAAATTTTCTAGACTAGTTGATGAATTACGTAATCTGGTTTAGATGGATAAAGGGTCTGACTTTTAAGGCCTAGATGAGGTTGTAGTACATCGAGTAAGGGTTAATTCTATATAAGAAGGAACAAAAACGGACATGTAACGAAGGAGTTATCTTAAAAACAAAAACAACGTTTTGTTAAAGAAATTGTGAAGATGAGTTTTATAATTCTGTTTGAATTAAGATTTTGGGTGATGGTATATTTTGATGATTAAAAATATGTTTTGACATATGTAATGAGTATAGATATGTGTTATCATATTCTATGCATAATTAACCATTTAAGATCAAGAGTTGAGATAAGTTAATGTGTGCACATAACGTGCTCGATTAAATGCCTAAGAGTAATAGTGTTTCTAAACTTTGGTATACAAAGTGTCTATCTAATGACTAATATTGGATGTTATATGCATCTGAGTATGAAAAGATGATAATACAAGAATAATAATGGAAAGAAATTGAAAAGGGCGATTTTACGCACATTAAACTACAAGTGCGATAGTCTAGCATGTGTGGTGATGAAAATAAAAATAAAACCGAGTTGCATATAAAATAGTTAGATGTCTATAAAGACATTATAAAGGATAATAAGATAAAGTAAGGTCTTAGAATAAATTTGACCATGAGATTGAGTATTGATTTTATTTATTATCAATCTCACATACAGTGTAGGTTGTGCAAGGACGCGAAGTATTAGCGTGTTGGTAAAACACCGGTAAAGGCAAGTCTTTCAATTCCTTTTTGCTATGTGAACTTGATGATGATCTGCTTTAAAATTTTAGTGTATGATGTATTATATATGTCAAAAGTATGAAATGTGAAAAAATCTATGACTATGATGATTGAACTATGAATGTTGATTGAGTAAGGAACTCAATCTTTATAGTTGTTATATAAACTTAAAACATGTATGCTACATTTGTTTATGATTATTCTTGTATGTTGAGCATGTTATTATGTGCTACGTGATGCATAAAAACTGTTAGATTTTGCTGAGCTGTCGAGCTCATTCTTGCAAATAACCATTTTTGCAGATTCAAGAATTGAAGGTAACGCTATGTGCTACTTGATTGTTATGGATCAAAAGTGATATATGAAGATTTAATATCATAGCTAAGTTGTTATTCTCGTAAACCATGTCTAATGTTTCGGTAAATGTATTAATGTTGTATTGTTATATCGTTTTGCGATGTAAACTCTTGTAGTATTAAAATGATTCTGAGATATTTAAATGTAAAGGTTGAAGGTTTTGGGAACGAGGATAGTTTGTAATAGAAAATTTTAATTATTCCACAAATTTCAATGGTTGTATTATCGTTTAATGATATAAAATTAGGGGTTGAATGTATTATTAACGACCGAAGTCGAGAATTAAATTGTATGAATTTTGGGGTCGTTACAATAATCATACCAAGTCCATCTATGCACTACAGGCCACAGATGACTTTCAACATATTATAAACATGAGGATGATGGCAATGATATAAGAAATCAATAAAACAAGTTCAAGGATAAATTTTTAAAGATTTATATTTTAATTTATCTAGAAATCAATAACGTCCAAATTGTCAACATGATACTGCTTTGTGGAGTAAAATTCAAGAAAAATGATCAAAATATGGATACAATCAAAGCTAGTAACAAAAATAGACATCTGGGACAAAGAAGAGAAAATTTCATTTTTCTGTGAATAATGACGTATTTGTGAATAGTGTCGTATACGTGAATAGTGATGTATACGTGAATAGTAACCCCGACACAAAAAGACAAGAATTTCACAAGAAAAATCTTCCCAATATTCCGGCATAATGATATTGAAAGAAATAATATCATTTATAAAAAAAATAACATCCCTTACCTCAAAAGAATAGTACTTCTAGCTGGAATATCAAATATAACGCTGAAAGGAACTTGAACCGTATAGCAATACTCAAAGTATCAAAATACTCACAAGAAGAAACCGATAATATAGAGAGAAGAAGATTTTAGCCGGTGTGATTTTTAATTTAACTTAAGCACCTATTTATAAGAAAATGCTTAGAACACCAAAGCAGAACATTTAATAAAATATTAATATATATTAAAAAATTTCCAACACACACCAAAGAAACTGAATTCAGCATGCTTTCAATACTAATGGGGCCCACCAACATATTAAAAACGTTTTTCTTTAAAAAAATAATTAAAACTTCAGAAATCAATTATTCCGGAACTTCAACAATTCATAATAAATAGCCCTTTTATCAAAAAAAATCAAATCTTATGTCCATTCCATAGGAAATTCAATTCTCTACAACTTTGTAGTTTTAAGTTTTTTCAAATTCCAAACAGAAATTGACCGAAATCCACATACGGACGATTTTACAAGCTAAAATCAAATTTCAGTCAAAAATGGGGCCCACCGACACACAAAACATATGTTAAATATTTTTTGTAACAAAAATACTCTTCCTCCTCGTTTACTCATATATCACACATTCATTGTAAAAATATCACCATTATTATATTATTATAATATAATAATATATTTAAATGAATTATTTTATCATAAAAGATAAAATATCAATTTTCAACAATTGTCACATTAAAAAAATTTCTCCATCTATATCCACATAAAAAGAATATTTTCCTTATCATATAAATCAATAATTAATTATTCACAAATAATATTACAGAATCACAATACTGACAACCAGGCCGTTCCCAGAAAAGAGGTGACTTTCCAATAAGGATTTCTCCATACTGGCGCGCAATTAGGTGACCAAACCTCTCCTTAGACAAAATATTCTAGACATTGCCAATAATGCTATATAATAATATTATTCAAATAATATGAATTATTGATCTGATAATGGAAAATACTGTGTAGTGACAATAATAATATAAAATATCAACGTAGCAATTATTGAATCAATAAAATAAAATATTGAACAGTAATTACTGTAACAATTATTGAGTAGTGTCTTCTTACGTAAGAATCAATAATTGGTGCAAAACCGTAATGCTATCGTGTGTTTTAACCCACCGGATATTCCAACAAGATTAATCAGAATAACTACGCCTGTAGAGTTATTTATAAACAACTTATACTTGTCATTTTCTTCATCCAATCGTTTTGTGTTATGGGGGCCCACACAAGGCTATGTCGTCGTATGAATATTCCCCGATATTAAGAATATTTCACGACCAAACGAATATTTTCCCGACAACAATGAATATTTTATAACCACTTGCTTATTTAAGATATTTGCGCATTTCACCCATAACTAACCACATTAATCAAATCAACCCTTACTATTTCAAAATAATAAATTGAAGAAATTCAATTTCATTTATAATAAGTTGGGGTCTTACAATAGGTGTACATGTTGAACTTGTATAACTAATGTGATTATACATCAATATGATATCATAGTGCATTGGCTTGATATTAAGCTTTAATTTGGTAAACTACGCTTGAGGAAAGTATCTGAACCCTACTTTCATTGTGCAAGTATCCTAAATCATTGTTTTACTTTATTCAACGAATATCGTAAGCTTATCTCTTTGAATGCAAGTATCTTTACTCTTTATATCTATTTATGCAATAAGCCTACGTAAGTAAGTTATTGAATTATATTCCGGTTATACGGGTTTTTAAACTTTATTGTTCTTAATCATAATACTCATGCAAGTTCCCTAAACTTAATCAAATTTATATTGAGCAAGTTCCTTGAACTATACTTTTATTGTGCAAGTTTCTTAACCGTATTCAAATTATATTGTGCAAGTTCCTTGAATTATTCATTACATTATGCAAGTTCACGAACTTTATTCGTTCATTGTTTATCAGTATTGTATTACTATAAGATTTCGATATATATATATATATATATATATATATATATATATATATATATATATATATATATATATATATATATATATATTCATTACTTTAATTTCTAAGTGTGGTTATACAAGTATCCTCACTTGGATAATTATTATACGTGTTGATACATACTTGTTGATTTCCAGTATGTATACTTTAAATAAAAGTCGTCTAAGCTATTTGACTCGGCTAGACACAGATTTAAAAATATTGTTGAATATGATAGAATCTTATTGATATCCAACCAAATTATTTTGGTTCGGATTCCCGACTAAGTATGAACATCCCGAACATGGGAAAACTTTGTGCGCCTAAGGCGGATAAGATGAACGAGAATATCGTTCTGGTATGTAGTATTGATCAATACAGGGCATAACGGGATGATCACCCCCGTGCATGTAAGTTATAACAGTTTACAGATGAAGTTTCGTTAAACCTTTTCGAAAATTAAAAACAAAGTTCATAGTCTGTTGACCGCTCTCCATTTATAGTCAGTACGTAGTTTCAAAATTTGAAATAGAATTGTGATGTTATTTAGTGTTGCTTTAGTTTACTTCACAACTATTGTTTCATTGTAGAAGTGTCATTCAAAGAAAACATTTAATCCTTTCAGCTAATGTTTATTGTTGCTATTACTTGCTGAGCACCCAAATGCTCATTCTTGCTTAATTTAAATGTTTTCAGTTAAGTATGATCTACCCGAAGGCTCTTCCAGGAACAAAGGGAAGGGAAAGCTGACAGAATAAGTTTGTGTTATCTTATGTAATAGCTAGACTTAAATAAGATGATGACATTTATTATCTAGCATGTGATGAAATGTGTTAAAGGTCGCGTACCTAGGATTTAGACAACTCTGATATGTAAATTAAGTTTGATATTTATGGCATTATTATTATTATTCCGCTCAAAGAAATGGTATCGTGAAGCACTGAATTCGGGTTTCAAGCACCTGAATTTGGGGGCGTCACAGGTTGGTATCAGAGCCTTAAGATTAGAAACCTTAGGTGGGGGTAAACCTTAGGCTATAACCTTAGGGCAGATGAAACGTTGAAAGTACAAATAACTCATATAGAATTTAAAAGGAGATGAATTAACTAAATTCATCGTTAAACAAAATAAAAATTACCTATGTAAAACTATTATGTGATGTGTGTACATATTATATACTAATCTAGATAAATTATGTGTAGATGTCAAGTAAAAAAGGATTAAGATACCCAGAGATCGTAAAGGAGGAGTCAATCTCCATAACCAAGCCAATATCAAAGCCAATAGCTAAAATAGAGGCTCACGTTGAAGATAACCTTGATGAGGTGATCATTTTGGAAAATATAGTACCAGATCCAGAAATGGTGGAACTAACAGATAGTGATTCGGACACCGAAGTTGGAGCTGATCAAGCATCAACCGAAGTGCAGAATCTTAGGACCAAGGTTTCTTCTCTGGAAAGGTTGTGGGAAATAGAAAAGATACTAAATAGTTAATTGCGAAAGGCATTAATTGAAACGATGGAAGAACAAGATAAGCTTAAAGTCCAAATTGATCAGATAGGAGCCAAAAGCAACATATCGTGTGCAGCTCCAAGCAAGAAGGGGAAAAGAAAGATGAAAGACCGCGACTTAGGAAATTCCGATAACAACCAAGAAGACGCTAACAAAATAGAAAAGTGTATTAACTGTGACAAGAAACATGAAGGCATATGCAGGAAAGGGAAAAAGATATGTTACATTTGTGGACATGAGGGACATATCTCTCATCATTGTCCCGACTTTAAGCTAGGTGCATGTTTTATTTGTGGGATGGAAGGTCATCGAGCGAAAGGTTGTCCAGGATCAGGAAAAGGCGTAGTGAATAAGCAGTATAAGTACTGCTTGAATATGTGTGTTCTATGATAAGTATATCGGTGTAATATTTTCACTTTTGTATAAGTTGTAGTAGCGAATCCTGACTTTGGTGGTCACAAAGGGATATCGGGTGTTTAAAGCAGTATGTGATATGCTATGTACTATGAAATAGTTGAATGAATATGAATCTATGTTTGATTAATGGAATAAGTTTGAAATATTAAACTTATACCATAAGGTTTAGGATGTAAGTTAATAAAGTATAATTTAATCAGATAATGCCGCCAAGACGTCAAACTCGAAACCAAAGGGCAGAAGAATCTGTTAACAATGCTGGAGGACAATAACCAGACCTGATGCAGAATTTTGCGAACATTGTAGCTCAAGCCATGCATAATGGAATGCCAGCAGCGGGAAATCAGCCAGTCAATCGATTTGCGAACTTCAAAGATTTTAAGGCTGTAGGACCGCCAGAATTTAGAGGT
Organism: Panax ginseng; assembly: GCA_020205605.1. Classification (NCBI taxonomy): domain Eukaryota; kingdom Viridiplantae; phylum Streptophyta; class Magnoliopsida; order Apiales; family Araliaceae; genus Panax; species Panax ginseng. Next base: position 79,847,943 of record CM035143.1, on the reverse strand, counting down.
ACCACTGACCCAATAGAAGCCCAAACTTGGGTTAAGGAAATAGAAAAAGTGTTTGTAGTCGCTAGGGTAGCTGAGGGGCAAAAGATAGCTTTTGCCACCTATATGATGAAAGGAGGGGCAAATTTTTGGTGGGAGGAAAATCAAGCTAGGGCAGGAGAAGGAGTGATATCGTGGACTAGGTTTAAGATGCTGTTCTTTGAGAACTATTTCTCGTCTAGTGTGCAGGCTAGGATGGAGGTGAAGTTTTTGGAGTTGAAGTAGGAGAACATGACAGTTGCGGAGTATGCCGCAAAGTTTAACGAATTAGCTAGGTTTGCTCCGTATCAAGTTGATATAGAGGCGAGGAAGGCAAGAAGGTTCGAGCTGGGATTAAAACCTTGGCTCTACAATAAGGTGGCGGTGTTGCAGATAAATACTTTTGCTGTACTTTTGGAGAAGGCTATCATAGCCGAAGGGGGAAGTGAGGCCATGAGCCTCTACAATAAGGAGAAAAATAACAAGGGTAAGATTGAGGGAACTGGGAAGGTAGAAGCAGGTAGTGGTAGTGGGAATGCAAAAAAGAAAGTGGAACAATTTTGGGAATGTCCAGGTCAAACAGCTGGAGGGTGTGAAGAAACAGGCTGTGCAGTGTAAGAATTGTGGAAAGAATCATTCTGGTGAGTGTCTTAGTGGTAAGTTTGTGTGCTATAAGTGTGGGCAGGAAGGACATATCTCTCCCAACTGCCCCAATCTTAGGATGAATGGTGGGTGTTTTCTGTGTGGATCAACGAAACATAAGGTAAAGGACTATCCGAAATGGAGAATGGATGCAGGAAGCGTGAATGCGGGGAAAGGTAGCGAAACACTGGCGATAACGGGACCAACTTCAACAAAATCAACCGCAAGAGTCTTCAACATGACCGTTCAGGATACCGTAGCAGTCGGGGATGGAACTCCAGGTATTATTCGTATGAACTTTATTTTCGTATATACGATTTTTCTTAAGTATGGTAAGTTATGTTATAAAGAAATTTTGAAAGGAAATTTGAGTTCTGTTAGAAATCAAATTTCCGTATAATCAGATAGACAAGTTTTATGTTGAATAGCTGAAGATCAATTCGATCGAATCTGATCGAGCTCTACTTAAAATGACTTTATATGTTATTTGCCCTAGTGTCTATAAGTTTTTTTTAAAGCGGTGATTCCGGGGATGGAATCCTTATAAAGGAGGGTGAATGTAATATCCCAATATTTTCAACATAATTAAATAAGAAATTTTGCACATAAATTTTTTTTTATAAAGGTGGGCATATGTGTAAAGTAAAATATATGTACATATGTGATAATAAAATTTATTTATTACATGAATAATTGTAAATAATTTCTTCTTAGAATTATTGATTATTACATATTATACTCTTATAATAAATAAATATTGTAATAAAAATAGTTGTTAATTATTTCCATGAAAATATGATTATTGTATGATATGATTATTAGGAATTATTAAGTGAACGATTAATTTATATTAATTGTTATAGAGATCCACAATTTCATTAATCAATGAGGAATGGATTAATATTGGTGTTAATTAATCAAGAAGGTGAATAAATTATTTATTAACAAATAAGTAAGTTATTAATATAATAATATTATATTGATTGTTATGTGCAAGTGTGCAATAATTAAAGAATATAATACATATATGGAATGTAACTATACTATATAGTGTAATGTGGCATTTATGTGACTATACTATATAAAACAACCTTATATATTAAGTCTTATTAAACTACATTGTATGAAGCAATGTGATTGAGCATATTGGAACTATATGTTATAAATACATTATGAATATCTATGTAACAATACGTATGTAGGTATACATTAAAATAAAATGTACATGGATTATATGTATGTTGCATAACATCTACTACCTTAAAATATTAATTATGTAAACTATATTGTGACATTAGGATATAACCCATGTATGGATGATATGTATATAAATATAACATAAGAGTAGGAAATTGTATAAGTATTACAAGATTGCTGAGTATTTGGGTTGTCCCAAATTTAGTGTCCAAATTGCTCCTTATTTCACATTAACGTGAATCCCATTAAGGCTAAGGCCTATTTTCTTTTCTTTCTTCCAAGCTTTTCTAGCTGATGATTATGGGGGAGTGGTGGTTATGATGATTTTCAACTACCATCTACCAACTCTCTCTTAACCTTCATGCAATCCTTCAATCCATGAGTTTGATTTAGTAGGAGATTGCAATATCTGTGTAATTTCTTTCTATAAATATGAACACTCTTTCTCCATTTTCATTGCTGAGAATTGTTTAAGTGTGAAATTAAGAGCATATATAGAACAAGTAATTACATACCCATCAGTGGAAGAAGTATGAATTAGTAAGCTAATTACAGAGGTATAAGATTTCTTCTTGTTCTTCATTTTGAGTTCTGTGAAAATTTCCATTCTTGAATTACCAATTCTTGATTATGCCAAGTTGAATTGTAATTGGGTTGTAGAACACTTATGTAGTTGTTTTATAGGCTTATTAACATGTTTAGTATACAATGCGGCTTGGTTACAGTCGAATTAGTGAAGAAAATTTGGTAGTTGGCTTTTTATCTACCGAGGCTGGGAAGTCTCTGGACTGGAACGAGAGCCGCGCGGGCGCGCGCCCCTCTGCAGATTTTGTTGGTTGGTTTGTTATAATATCTGGTTTATGGAGCATGCTAACACAACTTAGTTAAGCTTATTTCAGTCCTTGACATACTAGTTATGTTGCCTTTTATATAATCACTCACCTAGCTTGATTTCAAAAGAAAACTTGAGTTTTCAATGTGTAAACTCAATAGACCATGTGTACCTTAACGCTCTAACTTAAAGACATGTTAGTGTGGTCTGATTTCATTTGTACGTAAGCATGCCAGCAGGATGTATAGTAAGTGAAGTAGTTTAACATACTAAATGACATTGATAACATGCTAATGGAAACTTAGAGTTTCAAAATGGACATTGACTTATTATATTCATTTTGATATTCTGATCTTCCAAGCATAGTGGTATGGTTTTGAAATACATGTCGGACATACTAACTTACGTATATGGATTTCGTAATGAAGCATGATCATATTGGACTTATTAATAAGCTTTACTAATGAAAATACGAACTTTGAACGTGAATATACTACTTTGAGAGTTAGAATATGATAGTTGTAAACATGTTTGATGATACTCTTAAACTCACTCATGTATCATAAATGTATATATACCATCCTTAGGTATCGTAATTCAAGTGAAGCATAAACGAAGCATATTTTCAAACCAAAACGATGCTAATTACACATATGTGATATGAATACTCACAAGCATTCCAAATATAAGTTTTATAACTACCTTGTATGTTTAAAAGGCAAGCATGTAAGACTTTGTGGTTTCATAACCTTGAATGACCTTAACTTGTTGAGATATGCAAACTTAGAACCATATTATGAAAGAAGGAACCTAGATTGAACTTGAAAGGTATGAAGGAACCCTTGACATGTTAGTATTTGTTATGTATGTAAGGATGGGTAGGCTAAGCCAAGCAAGTGAATGCTCAGCCCTGGTTTGAACTGGGAGCCGTACAATCGCGCGTCTCCTTAGTACAAATCTGGTGTGGTCGCGCCACCCTACAGTAGGATCAGATTTCTGTAGTTGTTATGTGGTTTCATAAATGCCTAAGTTGTTACTCTAATCTGTAATTCATGTCCAGTGTAGTATTCATGTGTTAATAAGCATGTTGTTGATAGGATCCTATGATGAATAAGTGTTTACCACTTTAAAGTCAAATTGTGATTTCAGCTATGACATGGTATATTATAAACTAATTTTCATATGATGACATACGTATATGATTATGCGACTATAAGACTAGCAGCTATATGTTAGCATTGATAAATTTCACTTGTGTATGATAGTAAATTAAGAAAATAGGTGTACATGTTGAACTTGTATAACTAATGTGATTATACATGAATAGGATATCATAGTGCATTGGCTTGATATTAAGTTTTTTTTTGGTAAATTACGCTTGAGGCAAGTATCTGAACCCTACTTTCATTTTGCAAGTATACTAAATCATTGATTTACTTTATTCAACGAATATCGTAAGCTTATCTCTTTGAATGCAAGTATCTTTACTCTTTATATCTATTTATGCAATAAGCCTGCGTAAGTAAGTTATTGAATTATATTCCGGTTATACGGGTTTTTAAACTATATTGTTATTAATCATAGTATTCATGCAAGTTCCCTAAACTTAATCAAATTTATATTGAGCAAGTTCCTTGAACTATACTTTTATTGTGCAAGTTTCTTAACCGTATTCAAATTATATTGTGCAAGTTCCTTGAATTATCCTTTACATTATGCAAGTTCTCGAACTTTATTCATTCATTGTTTAACGATCAAGATCAGACATCAGAAGATTCGATATATATATATATATATATATATACGTTAATTTCTAAGTATGGTTATACAAGTGTCCTCACTTGGATAATTAATGTACGTGTTGATACATACTTGTTGATTTTCAGTATGCATTGTGAGAACCCCAAATCTGGGTCCCAAATCACCGCGGTTATCTGGTTCAATCATTCTATAACTATTGCGGAAGATATAAACATAAATTGTTTATAAAACAAACTTTACACACTTTTTCCCAAGGTCGAGTAACCTTAACTTATACATAATTCATAACCTGTCTAACATATAACATTATTATCATACTATATTATTACAATTTAGCTGCACAAATAATCCCAAGCTGAACTTGGCTTTATCCATTCCTGTATTCGACGTATTCGTCTTAATCTGTAATGTTTATTATGATATAGAAAGGGTGAGCAATAAGTTTTCCCAGCAAGTTTAAGTTCAATAAATTAAGGATATATCATGATAGAAAGAATTGAACAAAAGCTGGCTACAGTTCTACAATATAATTGTGAACTAGCATGAACAAATTTTATATAGCTGAACGAATATTGAACATGAACATATATATATCTGGACCGAATGGTAATGAAGGTGATCAGCCTTTCATACCTGATGAATACATGCAGTATGTACAGAGTGCGATTTAATAATTCTTAGACAGGGCAATCAGCAATGATTAACCACAAGTATATTTGAATGAAACAACTCAAAGTCGAGTTAAGAAAAACTTGCACAATAATTAGAAGTTCAAGGTTAGGAACTTTCTTGTATCACCGACTACTGCTACACAGTTTATATCGCTTTATCCGAAGACCTTTTTCTAGCTTTGATTCTTGATTTCTGTCCTTGGATCCTGTTCTTGGAAGGCTATGAACTGATCATGGCTTAACTTCTCTCTCTCTCTCACTCTAAATTTTGAAAAAGCTAGAGAGAGAATGGGTTGGACATGAATGAGAGATAAAGTAAGATATTATCTTACTTTAATCTTTTTTAATTTAGCTTCAATGTATACAAGCTATGCAAGGTGGCAAGGAAATCTGATATGGGAAGATTTTTTTAAGCACATGGGATAAGTTAGAGCAATGACTCACCAAGATTGTGTAATCTTTTACTTAAAGTTTAAGAAAAGGGTATTTCGAACTTTTGGCTTTTTAATTTAATGGCATACTAGTCATTTTCCCTAACCCTTAGGGTTTAGGGTTTAAACCTTAGGGTTTTGGATTTAACCCTTAGATTTTTGCAATTTAATTTCTAAGATTTCCAAATTTCGGTTTTCAAAATAGAAAATTAATATTTCCAAATTATAATTAGGATTCTATAATTATATTAAGATTTCCTAATCATAATTCAAGCTTGCTAATTAGGATTAATATTTCCTAATTAAAATTGTTAATTTAGCAATTAGGTCTATTAGGGTTTCAAACGGAACAAATAGGGTTTGAAACATTAAAATTAGGGTTTTCTAATTAATTCGTTAAGCTTTACCCTAATTAAGTTTATAATTAATACACTTAAGTCTCTGAGATCCCAAGTTAGGGTTTTCGTAAATCTGAATTAGGGTTTCGGATTCCCAAAACTGAAACTAGGGTTTCCAGAACCGGTTTTAGGGTTTCTTATTAATCGATAGAATTTTCGAACTGAACGTTGACGTTCTTAATATAATATTAGAGTTTGCCACTGATATAGGTTATCTGGTCAACCCTTGACCCTTAACCACATACTGTACACATATACAACCATATACACATAACATATACACTTAAACCCTTAATCCTGAATAATTCTCCAGAAAAATTTTTAAATCTATAAAATTCCTTCCTGAAAATATCGAATCCATTCACTTATTTTCTGTCTAGGTTTATTATTTAACCTTAAATTAATCTTTTAAGATTTTAATAAATATCCAAATTCTCGGGTTGTCACATGTATACTTTAAATAAAAGTCGTATAAGCTATTTGACTCGGCTAGACACAGATTTAAAAATATTGTTGAATGTGATAGAATCTTATTGATATCGAACCAAATTGTTTTGGTTCGGATTCCCGACTAAGTATGAACATCCCGAACATGGGAAAACTTTGTGCGCCTAAGGCGGATAAGATGAATGAGAATATCGTTCTGGTATGTAGTATTGATCAATACAGGGCATAACGAGCTGATTACCCTCGTGCCTGTAAGTTATGACAGTTTACAGATGAAGTTTTGTTAAACCTTTTCGAAAATTGAAAACAAAGTTCATAGTATGTCGACTGCTCTCCATTTATAGTCAGTACGTAGTTTCAAAATTTGAAATAGAATTGTGATGTTATTTAGTGTTGCTTTAGTTTACTTCACACTATTGTTTCGTTGTAGAAGTGACATTCAAAGAAAATATTTAATCCTTTCAGCTAATGTTTATTGTTGATATTACTTGTTGGGCACCCAAATGCTCATTCTTGCTTAATTTAAATGTTTTCAGTTAAGTATGATCTACCTGAAGGCTCTGCCAGAAACAAAGGGAAGGGAAAGCTGACAGAATAAGTTTGTGTTATCTTATGTAATAGTTAGACTTAAATAAGATGATGATATTTATTATCTAGCATGTGATGAAATGTGTTAAAGGTCTCGTACCTGGGATTTAGACAACTCTGATATGTAAATTAAGTTCGATATTTATGACATTATTATTATTTCTCTCAAAGAAATGGTATCGTGAAGCACTGAATTCGGGTTTCAAGCACCTGAATTTGAGGGCGTCACATACTATATATGTGATAATATCTCAGAGAAGCAAGTAAGATGTAATATCCATCATTTATAGCAGAACTCAGTAGGATATGGCAAACATTGAACTCATACAAAAATTACTTATAAAAAAAATTCAGTGGACATCAGTATTCACTCCCAACCAAATAATGCATCCAATATTATTCAATCAAACAGAAATTAAAAATCACATAAAGTTTACCTGAGAGCAATTATACCAAAAAAAAGAGAAACCATTAGTGTAAAAATAATCATGCTGTATGCACAGAGTTTTGATGGAGATGCGTAGATAGAAAACAAAAAATTTACAAACGAAGTAGATTTAGATTTGAAGAAACAGAAGAATTTTGAGGTGAAAATTTAGAAGATAGATCTTGTGTGTACGAATCTTTTAAAGATTCAAATCGGAACAACATGAGTTTACAAGAATGTCAGTTTATGGAAAGTGTTAAAAAGAAACTGATTTAGTTTGCGAAGTTTAGGTTTTTGAAAACATGAAAAATAGATGAACCAGAAGTAATAATATTGTTCTTATTGGATCTATTAAAAATAGAAATTGATTTTCGGTTGAACAAATTGATAGATAAGATATTCTAAAAATTAGAGAGCGATTATTCAGAGTAACTTTTACCAAAATAAATGAAGAACTAACAGATCTGGCTAATCGAGATAAAATTTATGAATATATCTAATGAATAGGCCAAAAAAAATTACACTGATCGTAGATCTGAAGTTTTTCGATTTGTAACAATATGAGATTTAAACGAAATAATATTTTAGTAACTAAATCGAGAAAGGTAGACCAAAAAATATATGTGTTTGAATGAATTCTACAAAAATTTACAAATCTCAGCTAAAGAATTTTAGGGTTTTAAAAAATATAAGGAAGACATTAAAAGAAAATAATCAAACAGATAAACTGAAAGGTTTTGAAGATCAGAAATGATTAATTAAAGAAATTTTGTCAAAGTGCTTTAAAAACTAACAAATCTAACTTGCGAGATGTTAGGTTTTTTTAAAAACAAAAAACTTTTAGAAAACAAAATATTACTTGATTTTTCAATCAAACAAATGGATAGAACGAAGACGAAGAGAAAGAAGAGGGAAAGAAGAAATAAAAAATTAATTTTGTTATTTATAGTTTGACTAACCAGATGAATTGAACGGTGGATGATTAATCTTATTTGAGATGAATGGTTGGGATGCTATCTCAGATGCGAACAGTTGTGTTTCTTTGATCCGTTGGCTGAGATTGAGTTTAAAATTTGATCAAACGATGCAAGATGGTGACCCGTGAGCTTTCTTTGTTGAAAGATGATTGGTCCTATTGAGAAGTCATGGGTTGAAGACAGTAACCGTTGGATCTGTGCTTATTGAATGGTGCAGATTAAACCCTTTATATATATTACGAAAATTAACTAAGTGAACTAAATTGTTTTAAAAAATTATTAATTAATTTTTAATTATATTACTTTAAAAAATAAAAAAATGATGTTTAAAATTTTAATAATTATATTACATAGATAAAAAAATCATACTAGTGTTTTGTGAGTAATATTTATAAACATAGATTTTTATTATTATAATATAAATATATAGAAATATGATATATAATATTATCAAATAAAATATGAATAATATCTAAAAATTAATAAATATATAAAATAAGTTAAAATTTAAAAGAATGTTAATAATAAAAAGTTAAGAAGTAATATCTAACATACCTAATTTAATTCATAATTTGCAAAATCTATCTGGACTCAGTGGTTTAGTAAATATATCAGCAATATTTAATTCAGTGTCAATGTGTTCTAATTTAATAATTTTGTTATTAACATGATCATATAAGAAATGATGCCTAATATCTATATGTTTTGACCTAGCATGCAAAACGGTATTTTTACTAAGATTAATACTGCTTGTATTATCACATAGAATTAACACAGTCAAATTTTACATTATAGTCAGCAAGAGTTTGTTTCATCCACGGTATTTGTGCACAGCAACATGCAATAGCAATATATTTAGCTTCATTGGTTGAAATAGATACCAAGTTTTGTTTCTTAGAGAACCAAGAAACTAAATATCCTATTAGAAACTGACATGTACCACTAGAACATTTTCGATCGACATAATGGCCTGCATAGTCAGAGTCTGAAAAACACACAAGATTAAATGGTTGATCTTTAGGATACCATAATCCTAATTATGTGGTTCCTTTAAGATATCAAAAAATTCTTTTTATTGCGACCAAGTAATATTCTTTAGGATTTGCATGAAATCTAGCACATTTACTGTTAGAATTTGAGCCTAATTTAATATGGGTATCATTAATTAATTTAATGATTCTATATATAAATGTATTTTACTCCATGAGTAGATAAAATTAAGTATTTGGAAGCTCAAATTCATGGAGTAATGAATGAGATATTGATGAGCTCATTATTTATATATTTATTCCCTTTTAAAATAAATGTATTAATCCAATTTTATATTAATTTTATTTTAATTGGATTTATTTTGGGTGAAACAGGAGATTAACAATAAATCAGTGGCTTGACAATTTAAAAGCCCAAAAAGCAGCCCATTTCGGCACTTATTGGAGTAAAAGGGGCAACAACAATTCAGCAGTTGATTGGCTTTTTAATGGGGCCCAAATAATGAGGTTACTTACCGACCTTGTAAAGAAAAATAAAAAGAAAGGGTTCTTTTTGGAGGAGGAGAGCCGCAACAAAAGTGAGAGAAGAACAACAAAAATTAACGCATGACTAAGGAGAGAGCGGAAGGGATGGAAAAAAAATAGAAAAACGAAAGACGATAGAGAACCGAGAATATAGAAAAAAGCTTCAGCACAACATGATCATGGGTTATTATTTATTCTCTGCTTTAGTTTTTATCATGTTACGCTAACTTTTTATTTCGAGGTGTAGGATGAAACAATATTGGTTATGTAAGGATTTAAATTCATTATTAATTTCAAATCGAAATTAATGTTCAAACATTCTTATTATTTATTTGATTGATTTAAATTAAATTGTTTCATTCTCAATATCATGTATTTTGAATAGTTTCAATTAATTTAATTTAATCTCGGTTATGATTTAAAGCTTTAATAAGAACTAAGATTAATTGTTTTTCAAATTGTGGATACATTTAATGCTTGGGTCTTATACATTGAACCTTGAAAATGAGGATTTACATAAGAAATATTTTAGTGTGCTTAATTGAAAAATCTTGAGGAAGCATTGAATTGATTTTCAAATTGCTACTCCAAATTAATAATGAATAAGAAGACAACATAATTAATATTGTGGATTAGAACCTCGTAGCTATTCTCGCATTGATTAAAAGTTAGTTATTATTTTCTTATTTGCATGTTAATTTGATTTTAGTTTTAATTATTCAAAAAAAAATATCAATTTTCATTAACTAGATTAGAATTGGATTTAAGTTTAATTTAATTAATTTTCAATAATCCTCGTGGGAACGACCTCATACTTTGCAATAAACTATTTTACAATAGATTCGTAATGCGACATGCAGTATTTTTACAAAATTTAAGCACAACAAGTTTTTAAGCGTAATTCACGGGGAATATTAGAAATATTAATTAATTTTAAAATTTTTTAAAATTCTTCTACTAGTTGTAGTATAGTGGTAAGTTTTAAAATGGTGATGATAATGGCAACAATGAAGTAGGGGGAACCGATAGAACGCGAAGAGAGATCACTTAGGGAGTATTTTTACCAACCACACCTAATCACCCTTCCTGCATTGTGTTGCCACAAACTCGAGCGACACGTTTTGAACTTAAGCCTAGTAATACAACTCATTCCATCATTCCATGGCTTGGATAGAGAGGATCCTTACATACATGTCAAAGAATTCCTAGACATATGCACCACCTTCCGATTTCAAAAATTTTCAGATGAATCTGTGAGGCTTCGTTTATTTCCGTTCTCTCTAAAAGATAGGGCTAAAGCATGGTTAAACTCACTTCCTTCTAATTCAATCACTAGTTGGGACCAATTAATCAGTAAATTTTTGTCAAAATTTTTCCCAATGTCTAAAACAAATGCCCTTAGAAGAGAAATTGCAGATTTTCGTCAAACCGAGGGTGAACAATTCTACATGTGTTGGGAGAGATTTAAGGACTTACTTTTAAGGTGTCCCCATCATGGTTTTGAACTTTGGAGACTCGTACAATATTTTTATAATGCTTTGACCATGTCGAATCGTCACATGATCGAGTCTATGAATAGAGGGGAATTATTAAACTTAAGTAGCACTGATGCCTGGCAATTCCTTGAAACTTTATCCAAAAACTCTCAGCAATGGGATTTTTCTAATGTGAGAGAGAAGCCTAGGAAAGGGGGATTATATGAGGTAAGCGACGATTTTGATGTAAAAAATGCCTTAGGAAACCTAACTAGGAAAGTAGAAGCCCTATCCTTGAGTCAAACTATGAATTCCGTAATGAGCGCAAAGAATGATGGGTGTGCTTCGTTTGATAATCCAGAGAGCTATGTTGATCAAGAAAATGCTCTAAATTCTTATGGAAGATCATCTGATAGCCCATTTTCTAACACGTATAACCCTAATTGGAGGAATCACCCAAACTTATCTTAGAGGCAAAATCAGCCTCTAGTGAATTATGGAGGGCAGCAATTTGTAACTCCTAATCCATCACATCCTCCAGATTTCCAGTCACATCCTCAATTTGTGGCTCCCCAAAAGAAACCTACCTTAGAAGACACTTTGCAATAATTTATGCAAACCACGCAACAGTGTCTTCTTGGTACCCAACAGTCTATCTTGAAGCTTGAAACTCAAGTGGGGCAATTAGCCACTATCATAGGAGAAAGAGAGAAAGGAAAGTTGCCTAGTCAACCAGTCCCTAACCCCAAGGGTCAGTATGAAGTTACCAATCCTGATAGGAGTCTTGAGGAAGCAAATTCCATCACTACCCTTAGGTCTGGTCAAAAAATAGACAATCAAGCGACTGGGTCTAGTGAGAAGAAAATAGAAGAGAAACCTACTCCTAAGGAATCAAAAGAGCCTAATACACCCATTGCACCTTATATCCCTAAGGCTCCTTTTCCACATAGACTTGACCTAGTAAAGAAAGGCACACCATATAATGATATTTTAGAAGTGTTTAAGCAAGTTCACATAAACATCCCATTTCTTGATGCTATTCAGCAGGTGCCCTCTTATGTTAAATTCTTAAAAGATCTATGACAAAGTGAAAAGAAAAACAAATGTCCCTAAACAACATGTTTAGCCGAGCAAGTTAGTTCCATAATCCAAATGAAACTCTCCGTCAAGTATAAGGATCTGGATGTCCTACTATTTCTCGTGTTATAGGTGACCATGTGATTGATAGGGCCTTACTTGATTTAGGTGCGAGTGTCAATTTATTGCCATATTCTCGTATATGCACAATTAGGATTAGGATAACTTAGACCCACTCGGTGAGACTTGGTGAGATAGGTCAAGTCAATCAAGGTCAATCCATAGAGGATGTCTTAATCAAGGTTGATACGTTTTACTTTCCTGTGGACTTTATTGTCATAGATACTCAGCCTGTGGAGAATGTTAATGCACAGATTCCTGTTATTTTAGGATGACCTTTTTTGGCCACCTCCAACGCGATAATCAATTGTCGCAATGGAGTTATGAAACTTTCTTTTGGGAATATGATGGTAGAACTCAATGTGTTCAGTATTTGTCAACAACCTCCTGATCACGATGATCTCTGTGAGGTTAATTTTATTGAGAGTTTTGTGTACGATTTCTTTAGGCAGTCATCCTATGATGATCCATTAGAGAATTGTTTAGCTAATTTTAGCATGAGTTTTGATGATGATGTAGTAATTAATGAGGTCAACTCTTTGTTAGAATCTACCCCATTAATGGATACTACCCAATGGAAAGCTAAGGTTGAACCACTCCCACCTTCTGAATCCATACCACTTCCATCTGTTGTTAAACCACCTAAGTTAGAATTGAAACCTCTCCTCGAGACACTAAAATATGCGTTTTTAGGCCAATCTGAAACCTTGCCTGTTATCATAGCATCTGAATTAGATAAAGAACAGGAAGATAAACTCATGTGTGTGCTTAGGGAACATAAAGAAGTTGTAGGTTGGACAATTGCAGACATTAAAGGTATTAGTCCCTCGGTGTGTATGCATAGGATTCACTTAGAAGATAATTCCAAGCCTTCTCGTGAGTCCCAAAGGAGACTAAACCCTACCATGAAAGAGGTGGTAAGAGCTGAAGTAATTAAACTCTTAGATGTGGGTATTATTTATCCAATTTCTGATAGTTCTTGGGTTAGTCCCGTTCATGTAGTACCTAAAAAGTCCAGCATTATTGTAGTCAAGAATGATAATAATGAGTTAGTTCCTACCCGAATACAAACTGGTTGGCGTGTGTGCATCGACTACCGTAAGTTGAATGCCTCCACTAGAAAAGATCATTTCCCACTCCCTTTCATTGACCAGATGTTAGAAAGGTTAGCCGGACATGCATATTATTGTTTTCTTGATGGTTATTCCGGTTATAACCAAATTCCCATAGCACCTGAGGACTAAGAGAAAACAACATTCACTTGTCCTTTTGGTACTTTTGCCTATCGTCTCATGTCATTTGGGTTGTGTAATGCACCTGCTACCTTTCAGCGGTGTATGATGAGCATATTTTCTGACATGGTCGAGCGTTTCTTAGAGATATTTATGGATGACTTCTCAGTGTTTGGATCTAGTTTTGATGAGTGTCTACACCATTTAACCCTTGTGTTAATTAGGTGTAAAGAAAAAAATCTTGTACTAAACTGGGAAAAATGTCACTTTATGGTTAGGACAGGGACAGTTTTAGGACATGTGGTGTCCCACGAGGGAATTGAGGTAGATAAGGCAAAAGTTGATGTAATTTCTAGTCTCCCACCTCCTAAAACAGTAAGAGAAATAAGGTCTTTCCTAGGTCATGCGGGGTTTTATCGTAGGTTCATTAAAGGTTTTAGTAAGATTTCTAGACCTTTGTGCAGTTTACTTGCTAAAGATGCCTCTTTTCATTTTGTCAATGAATGCCTACAAGCTTTTAACAAGCTTAAAACCTTGCTAACATCTGCCCCCGTCATTATTAGACTAACCGAGTGGAGTGTTCCATTCGAGATTATGTGTGATGCTTCAGATTATGCCATAGGGGCGGTTTTGGGACAACATATCAATAGACTCCCTCATGTGATTTATTACGCTAGTAAGACCCTCAATGATGCACAACTCAATTATTCCACCACAGAAAAAGAGTTATTGGCTGTAGTTGTTGTGCTAGACAAGTTTAGGTCTTACTTGATTGGGGCTAAGGTGATAATTTAGTCTGATCATGCTGCATTGAAATATCTTTTGAGTAAACAGATGCCAAACCTCACCTCATTAGATGGATTCTGTTGTTACAAGAGTTTGACCTTGAAATTAGGGACAAGAAAGGATTAAAAAATGTTGTGGCTGATTATTTGTCTAGATTAATTGTGGAGCCCATAGATGAGTCCATGCCCATTAGAGACTCATTTCCGGATGAACAACTTATGGTTGTTTCCCAAGCACCTTGGTATGCTGATATTGTTAACTATCTTGTCATAGGTAAAATGCCTACACATTCGACTAAACAAGATCGTACTAAATTTTTATCCAGGGTTAACCATTTCTTTTGGGATGATCCTTACCTATTCAAATATTGTCCTGACCAAATAATTAGGAGATGTATTCCTGAAAGTGAACAGCGAGATGTCATCTCTTTTTGTCATGATCATGTATGTGGAGGTCACTTTAGTTCGAAGAAAACAGTTTCAAAAATTCTGCAATGTGGTTTTTATTGGCCAACTGTTTTTAAAGATACACATGCATATTGTAGTTCCTGTGAGAGATGTCAAAACTTAGGAAGTATAACTCGTAGAAATATGATGCCTTTACACCCGATTCTTATCGTTGAATTATTTGATGTGTGAGGTATTGACTTTATGGGTCCATTTTTTAATTCTTTTTGCAATTTGTACATCCTTGTTGCTGTGGATTATGTGTCTAAATGGGTAGAGGCAATTCCCTCTAAAACTAATGATCATAAGGTGGTGTTGGAATTTTTAAAAGAAAATATATTTTCTCGTTTTGGTACACCTCGTGCGATCATTAGTGATGGGGGGGAAAACATTTTTGTAATAGACCTTTTGAGCAATTAATGAAGAAATATGGAATTACACATAAAATTGCCACACCCTACCATCCACAAACTAGTGGACAAGTTGAGATTTCTAATAGGGAGAGTAAAAATATTCTTCAAAAAACGGTTAACCCAACTACAAAAGACTGGTCTTTAAAACTTTGTGATGCATTGTGGGCTTACCGTACTGCTGTCAAAACCCCTATTGGCATGTCTCTTTATCGACTAGTTTATAGCAAAGCTTGTCACTTACCTGTAGAGTTAGAGCATAGAGCATTTTGGGCCATTAAAAAATTGAATTTTGAATCTGACAAAGCAGGCACTCTTAGGAAACTACAACTTAATGAGTTAGAGGAAATCAGGAATGATGCTTATGAAAGTGCTAAACGGTATAAAGACTAAATAAAAGTTTTCCATGATAAGAATATTCTTAGGAAATCATTTATACCTAGTCAAAAGGTCTTGCTATAAAATTCTCGTTTGCATTTATTTCCTGGAAAGTTGCGTTCTAAATGGTCAGGTCCATTCATTGTTCACACTGTTTTTCCTCATGGAGCTGTTGAAATAAGAAATCCTACGAATGGTAATGTTTTTAAAGTTAATGGTCAAAGGTTGAAACCATTCTTAGAATTAAAGAGTCAAGAGGTAGAGGAAACACTGCTAGAAGATCCTGTTTATCAGGATTAACATTATCAGTTTAGGTTCTTTGTTCAAACGTAGTTTTTTTTTATTTTATCTATTATGCTTTTCTATTTTGTTTCTTTTCTTTGTTCTATTTCTAACAGATGTGCAGGTTTAACTTTTTGATTAGAGCTTCATTATATCCAGGTGTTATCCTTCCCTTTCTTATTTACTCATCTTTATACATTGAGGACAATATAAAATTTTAGTTGGGGGTGGGATTTATAAGCCTTGTTATTCTTTTTCACTTCACATATGACACTTTGTTAGAATATGAGCAACTTTTTTGTTTTTAGTAGGGTAAAATTTATGCAATGGTTCTTAAGCTAATGTTAAGTTTTCCCTTTGTCTAGCCGATGTAATAACGATGACGCATTCGTCTTAATGCTTTACATGTGCATACTTAGTTCCCTTACTATCATTATTAAGAGAAATTTTATGACTCCTAAATCTCATTTTATTTGAGCACATATACAACTAATGCATGACGAGATGGATGAGTGAGTACAACTTAAATTTCTTGAAAAAACATAAATGCAGAGACTTAGTAACCTGTGAGTATTTGACCAATCTTCCTTTTGAGGGTTTTTACATCAACTCTAAATTTTTGAAAAGCTTATTTTGTTGAATAGTCTCATTATTCTTTGCTTTGATTGAACACTAGAAAGGTACGTCCATGAAATGTAATTTCTTTTGAAGGATTCCTAATATTGCTTGAATTGAAGAACTTTAGACCTTGGGAAGTGACGTAGGCCATCTTTGGTAGCCAACATATGAGCCTAATATATCTCACCTTTACATATGTACTGATTAGTCACCCTTTTGAGCCTTTTATATAGTTTTTATTTTTGGTAGTTCGATATTTTTACCCTATTCCAATGGAGTGTAAATCATATTTATGGTCTACCCTTTTATCTAAGGATGTGTTGAGATTGTTTCTATGTATGGGCACTAATGAAAAGTGAGCTTAAAAGAAAAAAAAAGAGAAAAGAAGTAGTGGTGAAATCTCCGTTAAAAAGAAGAAAGAAATGCATGAAAAGGTGATGTTAAAAAATAGAAATGAAAAAAAAAGGAAAAAAAAATTGAAAGGAAAAAAAGAAAAAGAAGCTCAAATGAAGTCAAATTACGCCCAAGTGCTAATTTTATATCTCAACATGTTCCTTAGATCTTTGAATTTCTTTATATATCCCTTCGTTTCATAACCCTTACCCTAAGCTTTATAGTACAAACCTAAAAAGTCCTAATGATCCTTTGGAATATGGTTTAGATGTGAGAGTAGTAGAGGGGATCCATTTATACATTTTGCCTTTCTAGTGGGATTTATCCATTCATGAGACTCTTGTACTTTCATTTATAGCGTTTTTCATACATACATGTGAGAGGCATTTGAATTTTAATACATTTACTCTTTATGGCCCGCATGTAATGAGAGCATTCACACCCTATTCTTGAGTGTTTTATTTGTTGAGTGTTTGCCAAGTGAGGAGTTGAGTCAAAGCATAGTTTTAATGGAGTTTGAAAGTTTTGCTTACTTTGATATTAATGATGTTATGTTGTTGTCAATTCACACACTCACAATGAGGTTGGCGAGAATGAAATTCTCTTATTAATCTTGCTAGTTTGATAACTTTTATGTTGCATGTGTGTCATGTGTCTCAGCATGTGAGTGTTTTGATGTCTTTGTTGAGTTATTCACATTGGTGAATAAAGGGGAATCATATTTTTGAAAAGAACCATTGTATGTGAATTTTGTTGGTATATTCACTGCAGAGACACGACTCGTCCATTTGGGATAACCTTGGGGTTTAAAGGCTTGTAGTATATGCTAAATACTATCGTGTTCCCTACGAAAATGGCTTTAGGTTTAATTAGAATGTTATTGTACTTATTTGTTTAGTTTTCTTTTTCTTTTGTTTTGCTTGAGGACTAGCAAAATCTAGGTTTGGGGTATTTGATGAGCTCATTATTTATATATTTATTCCCTTTTAAAATAAATGTATTAATCCAATTTTATATTAATTTTATTTTAATTGGATTTATTTTGGGTGAAACAGGAGATTAACAATAAATCAGTGGCTTGACAATTTAAAAGCCCAAAAAGCAGCCTATTTCAGCACTTATTGGAGTAAAAGGGGCAACAACAATTCAGCAGTTGATTGGCTTTTTAGTGGGGCCCAAATAATGAGGTTACTTACTTATTAGCCTTGTAAAGAAAAGGAAAAGGGTAAGAAGGGTTTCTTTTTTGGAGGAGGAGCCGCAACAAAAGAGTGAAAGAAGAACAACGGTAATTAACTCGACTAAAGAGAGGGAAGCAACTGGGAAGAAAAAAATAGAAGAACAGCACGACAGGAGAACCGAGAATATGGAAAAAAAGCTTCAGCACAACATGATCATGGGTTATTATTTATTCTCTGCTTTAGTTTTTATCATGTTCTGCTAACTTTTATTTCTGAGGTGTAGGATGAAACAATATTGGTTATGTAAGGATTTAAATTCATTATTAATTTCCAACTGAAATTAATGTTCAAACATTCTTATTATTTATTTGATTGATTTAAATTAAATTGTTTCATTTTCAATATCATGTATTTTGAATAGTTTCAATTAATTTAATTTAATCCTGGTTATGATTTAAAGCTTTAATAAGAACTAAGATTAATTGTTTTTCAAATTGTGGATACATTTAATGCTTGGGTCTTATACATTGAACCTTGAAAATGAGGATTTACATAAGAAATATTTTCGTGTGCTTAATTGAAAAATCTTGAGGAAGCATTGAATTGATTTTCAAATTGCTACTCCATATTAATAATGAATAGGAAGACAACATAATTAATATCGTGGATTCCGAACCTCAGAACTGTTCTCCCATTGATTAAAAGTTAGTTAGTATTTTCTTATTTGCATGTTAATTTGATTTTAGTTTTAATTATTTCAAAAAAATATCAATTTTCATTAACTAGATTAGAATTGGATTTAAGTTTAATTTAATTAATTTTCAATAATCCTCATGGGAACGACCTCGTACTTTGCATTAAACTATTTTACAATAGATTTGTGCGCTTGCGAGTATTTTTACAAAATTTAAGCACAACAGATATTAACTCCCAAAGATCACACTTGAAAATGATAAAAAGTAATAAATACATGTGGAAAAAACCAAGCCCTGCATAAGTTAAGAATTAAATATCTTATATGTTTATATACAAGGAAAGTGCTCTTGCGTTTGGGCCCCAAGGGGCACCCCACTTTTGTGGAAGGGAGAGGACCTAGCCAAGGCTAGGTTAGAACCCACGCGCGCGCAACCGCTCTGGCTCGTGGCACGTGGGTATGGGTCCTGTATATAATTTTTTAGACAAAATTGATTTAAGTTTTTAATTCAAATTTATTAAAATTTTATTTATTTAATTCTATTATCAAAACTGTGTCATTTTGAGAAGCTGTATTTATTATATTATCAAAATTGTGTCGTTTTGAGAAGCGATATTATCAAAATTGTGTCGCTTTGAGAAGCGGTATCTTTAAGTTTGAACGAACGGCCCAAAACTACGTCGCTTTTGTTGTGCCTTTTCTTATAAGCCTAAAACTACGTAGTTTTGGTTCTACTAATGCTTAAACTACGTTGTTTTAAGGGTCTAGATAGATGCGCCTATTCTGCAAATGGTCAAAACTATGTCGTTTTGACCAAGAGATACAAATAATACCTCTTCAAAAGCACCCCATGACTTTTCAGGGGTGATGTGCCCATCTGAAAGGTCACCAACCCCTCCTATAAATAGATAGGAGGGGGCAACCTTCAAAATCATCCATTTCTCAAGCATTCTAGTATAATACAGCATTCTAGTATATATTTTCTTCATCAGTTTCCTTAGTAAATTTGAGAGAGAGTTAAAGCAATCTTTTAGTTAGTAGAGTATACATTTTGTAGTGCTGCAAAAAGTATACAGTGTCATTGTATCCTGGGAGACAAGTGCTATCAACTCTAAGCACCATACGGAGGGCAGAATTGTCTTAAGGACATAGTACAAGTACTAGCCTTGACAAATCAACTACTGCAAGATAAGTTCATATAAATATATATATATATATATATATATATAATGTCCTTTAAGGTTCGTAACAATCTTAAGACAATTACTATTATATATATATATATATATATATATATATTTGCAAGAAATATGGATACCAATTTTGTTACTATAATTGGTTCTTCTTCTACACCTTCTATACCAAATATTCCTGTGAACCATGGTGAAAAACTAGAAAAGGTCAATGGAATAGAATTTAAAAGATGGCAACAAAAGATATTGTTTTATCTTTACTACTTTGAACTTGACGAGGTTTCTTCACGAAGATCCCCCTATGCTCAAAGAAGATGAAATAGAAAGGCTGTAAGAATCGAGAAATAGATGATTTAATCACTATTTTAATATAAGAGAATGAATATTTATTTGAATATAAATTTTAATGTTTTGTAAGTTGAGTAATTAAATTAATTCAAATCGAATTTATAAGTGTGAAGTTGTGATGAGAAATGAGAAATGCCTTGTGTGGCATGAGAAGGGAAATTTAAGTGGTTAAACTAAGAGGGAGATTAATTGCATATAATTATGTGATTTCATATATGGAATGAATGAGTTTCTAACTAGTAATATCACCAATATGGAAGTTAATTCATGTCGTGTGAAACTAGTGTGTTAGTAGAGGTCGGAATTGGCTTGGGCTAAACCAATTTGGCACTTCCGGGGACCGGCGCAGCTTCGCCCTCCCAGCAGTACAAACTGGCGCAGCTGCGCTAGTGTTCAGTCTGAGGAAGTTAGTTTTCTATTGTAGAAATGAAATGGAACATTATTGTAATGTGTGACTGCGTTATTTTATTGTGTGTATTTAATGTACATGGATTATATGATGTGAGTACATAAATAATCTCTAATTTCTTAATATGGTAACAATTTTACATTAACATTATATTTTTGAGAGTTAAAGTAACTAAACTAAGCTCTAGTTGCTGAGAATTGATCTTGTCCCAAAATGAGTGACCCTCCTAGTACATGAACAGTAACCTATGGCTAAATTACGTAACTTCTAAGCCTGTACTCATTGGCTAGAAGATGGCTAGAGTTGGGTAGCTCAACTACTCTTGATTAACCAATGTTTCCTTCCAATGCACTATGGGGTCTAACCTCAGTGTAAAATGAATACCCGGTCCAAGTTTCTTCAATAAATAGCAGTCCATTTTAAATTTTTACGTTGCTTGTTTTGGTCTATTGAAACTCTGATAATAGAGAGTGAGTGAGTTGTTGTTCAAAGAAGAGGCTAGATATCTCAGAAAGAAGAAACTAAGTTACTAAGCTTTAGGAGGTATAAAAATTTTAACTTTTGTACTTAATTGGGTTTTGCCAAGTTCTTAAAATTTCTTAGAATTCTCTGTCCATTGATATGAATTAACATGTTATCATGTGTTTATGAAGTATGTTTATATGTATGGAACCTTTAATAATGAATTGAGCATTTTTTTAATAAATAAAATTGAAGGTTAGTTGATGCTCTGTGAAACAGAGTACCTCACTATTTTTGTTCGACGGCATGTAAGCTTGATTCTTGAGTTTATACTAGGGAAAAGACAAATTCTGGCGGAACCCGTAATCGATTTTGGTTTTTGTTATGCTATGTGTTGCTAACTTGATATTATGACTTAAATATATACCTAAAAAGGGGTATAGCATGAGATATGAAGCTTTCTTATGTAGTATGAAGTGATCAGCATGATTTAGAGAGAGATTTGTAATGAAAACTTAAAGTTTTGAAAAAAACTTTGATGTAATTGCTCTACAAATTCTGAACTTAGTAGCACACGCACATGACTGATTTATAACCTAAATAAGCATGACATATGATTCATAGTTATTATATTCATGACCAACTTGTTAAGCTTTGTGTTAGAAAATATTTTAAAAAGAAAATCTTGATATGTTAAAGTTAATGTACATGAATGTTACATGATGTAGGTTCTGATCTTGAAAAGATGTTAACATGACTTAGTTACACATGATAAGAGTTTTAAAGTTGTCTTGTAAGTGTTATATTGCATCATTCATGTTAAAGTAATTTCAAAAGCAACCTTGAACATGTTTTCAAAATTAAGTTGTATTATACGAGTATTTAGATTCTAAAGATTTAAACTGTCATGTTTATGTTTATTATGTCTCTAAACATGATTTGTATGTGTTGGACATAATGATAACTAAATTAAACATGAGTTAAAACATGTTTCAAAGTGCTAAACAATGCTAGTTATTAATAAATGATATGAACACTATGAGCATATGTATTAACAGATTGTGTGACCTCTCTATGTAGACATATGGCCAAAGTTATAAAGTATGGTGATTACATGACCTCTTTATGCTTTAATTCCATGAGAATCGTAAACTAAAACTTGAAAAGTAAACTCAAGATGATCATACACTTATATAAAGTATTTAAGCATGTTTGTATGTTAAGTGTGATTATTTGAGGATGGGACAGAAGCAAGAAATGCAAGGATAAACCCTGGTTTGGCGGGGGGACAGAAATGCACTGCTGGCCATCCCTAAGCTTAGCCGTAGGTAAGATGGCATGACTCGTAGTCAAGTCTAGATTTTGTTTCTAATCTGATGTTCAAAGCATGCTTGTAGGGATAAGTTAACTTACATTATGTGACCGGTGTGTTATCCAATGTATTAAGAAACATGCTAGATGCTAGAGTTAAATATTTAACGAATGATTATAAATTTCAAGAATGAAGTTCGAAAAGGTGTTGGTGGACTTGTGGTATCATACAATCTAATTTGTGCTATGAGGATGTAGGATATGTGATGTAGTATGTATAAAGTTTACAACTAAGCTAGACGTTTATGTGTACGTTTGGACTTACATATGTGAGTTAATGAAACTAATGAATATCCTATGCGTGTAAATATATTATGTTAGGATTTGAAAGAGGGTATTAAGCTTTACTTTGGTAAACTACGCTTGAGGCAAGTATTCGAACCTTATTATTTATTGAGCACTATTTGAACTTCTACAATTATTGATCGTACAAGTAGAACTTTGAAAGTATAATACTTCGTAATCTAGAAACGAAATTATTTACAAACATTGATTTCAAACGATAATTATTCTTATATAATTTGAAAGAAAACGGTCTAAGCCATTACTTCGGCTAGACTAGTGATATTGATCAAAAGCTATCAAAACCAAATTTACTTGGTGTGGACTCTTATAACTGAGATGAACAACCCTCTTGGTAGGGGAATTATATATTGTCGGGAAACCGACGTGCACACTTGAGAAAGATTAAATGTAATGCATTGACATAGGATACTTTAGGTTGATCACCTGTTGTATTCATTTTATGGGATTATCAGTTAATTACTGTGAATTCTAGGAGAAGTTCTTAGTCCTTAGTGACTGCTCAGCATTCATTACTTTGAAATCTTGAATTGATTAATCATTGAATATTATTGATCTTTTCTGTCTATAGCAACTATTATTGATAATCATTGATACTTCTTGCTATCTTGAACTATCTTTATTATTGTACCTTGAGAAATACAAAACTACCTTGAGTACCCTTATTGCTATATTACTTGTTGGGCAAATTTGTTGCTCATCCTTGTTTTCCCTAAAAATATTTCAGTTAAGGCAGAACGTGGTGAGCCCTCTGGAAAGGACAAGGGTAAAGAGAAGGCTTTGGAGTAGTTATTCCATAATGCTAGAATGTATTATTATTTGGTTGTAGTAGAACTTATTTATGATAAGCTATGCTTGGTTTAAGTTGTATTGGATTATGTATTAGTTATGTTTAAACGGTGTTTAATTACGTTTAAGGTATTATAAGAGATGTTTAAGTTACGAACCCTTGGGACGAGAATAATTATATTATAACGATGTAATTTATTCTATTATTCTGCTGTGATGATTATAGTATGTTATTAGAGTTAATACGTGACAACCAAATTTGAGTCAAGTGTGGTCTGAATTTGGGGGCGTCATAGGTTGGTATCAGAGTTGTAGTTATAAACCTTAGGAGCGAGAGTCCTTAGATTATAACTTAGGAGAACTTAGAAGATTGAGAGGAATGAAGACTCATGTAGAGTTTTCCAAGAGAAAGACTTAGTGTGTTAGGGAATATAATTTCATTCTATACAATGAACTTATGTTTATTTAACATCCTAATGGAGTTGTTGTTTGTTTTGTTGGTGATTGTAGGATGGCTGGCTTGGGAGGACCTAGCCGAGTGGTAGAGGAGGAGCCGTGTGACATACACGTGGTATATGAGGCACCATCGATAGCGGATCCTATAATAGTAGTGGCCCCTATTGATGAGGATGAGGAAGAGGAGGAGATGGAGTATTTACCCGAGGAGTCTGATCCAGAAGAGGAGCCTGAACCTATGGAGGACTCTGATGAGGCTACTTTTGAGGATCGGATGTTGGGGGAGTATGAGGAGCAAATTTTGGAATTGGCATGCAGACTTGAGGAATTAGAGGCTGAGGCTAGGGAGAGGGAGTCTGAGTTCCAGAAACTGAGGGACGAGGACCATCAGAGGAAATTAGTGATGCAGGAGATGGAGGTGGAGATTGCTCACCGTAAGGACGCAGGGATCCAGATGGGGACTTTGTTTCACCGATCGGTGGCTAAGAATGTAGAACTAGCAGGAAAGTTGGAAGAAATGGAGCAAAGAAAGTTGAGCAAGAGGACAGAGAAGGAGGCTCTCCGTACTCAGTTAGAGATGGAGGTGATGGATAGGATTCACTTCGAGGAGAAGTGGGAAGAAACTAATGATCGGGCTAATGATTTAGAGGATGAGGTGAGGTACAAGAGAAGGAAAATGAACAAGATAGGCTATGCTCTGCGCACGGCCATGGAGAGATTGATTGATGGGGTAAATAACTACCCGGCTGAGAAAGGACAGACCCGGCATACCATAAGTCGAGATATGGTTGTGCACATTACTCAGAAGGAATACCAGAGCACTGTTGGGTAAAATCTAATTATGTACAACACGCAAGTATACGTGGTCAATAAGTAATAAAGTGAAAGTAGAGTATCGTTCCCACGAGGAAATGGTTAATAAAAATCACCAAGTACTAACCCGTAACCAAC
The DNA here is from genome assembly GCA_020205605.1 of Panax ginseng. Lineage (NCBI taxonomy): Eukaryota > Viridiplantae > Streptophyta > Magnoliopsida > Apiales > Araliaceae > Panax > Panax ginseng. Next base: position 79,822,672 of record CM035143.1, on the reverse strand, counting down.
TCAATGTTATTTAAACGAATGAATTTGAATTTATAAGTAAACTAATTCTAATTACCACTAGTTAAATTAAGATTACGGAGATTTAAGATCACAACTTCACTTATTGCTTCATTTAAGTTGACACACTCCTCATCAATTATTCTCTATCCCGAATTGTAAATCAAGAACACTAAAGCAGATAAAATCACCTCTCAATGCATAATACCCATACTCACTTAAATCCATAGATAATAGAATTAAGCAAGACACCCTAATTAATTAATCCACTATATCTCTATATGAATTACAATTAAAAAAGATTTAAAGCACAAGTTCTCTATAAGATTACATATGGCGTAAAGGCATATCTCTATCCTAAACACGAATCATGAATTCCATCTATGCATAAATCACAAACACGTGTTATCATGATAAGATCTAAATCAATACTTCATCTCTCGAGTTCATATAGATTATCACGATAATTGTTAGCTAGGAAATTAAGCAATTAAGTCCAAATCACAATAGACAATCCTCACGATAGAACATAATAATTGATAGCGAAGCATATTAAAATAAACTACCCAATAAGATCTATTGTAATCTCAAACAAAGAATTAGTTCATGATTATTGAATTAAAACTAAGAATCCACACTTGAATACACATTAAAAGATAAAAATAGAAGAAGAGAGAAAGATAGAATTCGTTGTCTGTAGATTTGATGCTCCCTCCTTGCTCCTACTTTAAATCTTCAATGGTCTCCAAGTTGCTTCAATCTCCAAATCTAACAAGAACTAGGGTTTTGATCTAATCTACTCTAATCTACTCTAATCCAATCTAATGGAATCCTCTCTCTCTCCTCTAATCCTTGTGATTCTCCTCCTTTTATAAGTCTCTTTATATGTCTTTAAGTCCTCTTGGAAGTCTTTAACTCAATCGGATCGAACCAATCCTTCTTGGACTCAAATTTGGATAACATTCACTTTTTCTACGCATACCCCCGCCCCGGCGGGCTAGGGTTCTATTTTCCAGTTGGTACCCCTGCCCCGGCGGGGGTTTTGTGAAGAGAAAACCTGCCCCGGTGGGGATCCTTTTTCTACTAAAGTGTCCTCTGGTAAAACGGCCATAACTTTTTATCCAGGAGGAGTTACGAGGCTTTCCAACTATCAAATCGAAGATATCGATGAGCTCTACAACTTTCATTCTTTAAGAATTGAGAAATAAAGAACGGATGAAAGTCGAAATGTGGCTGGAAATGACTGATGTGCAAACGACCGCCCAAAACAGTGAAGTTCGACGTCCGTTGGTACAAAGGTCATAACTCTTGCATACGAACTCCGATTGGAATGATTCAAGTTGCTCTGGAAAGCTAAGAAAAAGATCTACAATGTAATCCAAGTTCCAAGCCAAGAACATGAAATGAACATGAAGGCCCAAACGATGTCCAGATTGCTTTTCTTTGCGATTTCATACCGATTCTTTGTGATTTCAGCTCCCAAGCATAAAATCTACAAAATGAACACAAAATGCATGAAAAGTAACTAAGAAACATGAGATTAAGCAAATTATTCAAGTAACAGATACCGGATAAGTAGGTATAAAACCTACTTATAAAATAACCCCAAACTTAAACCTTTGTTTGTCCTCAAGCAAAAACATAAAACAACAATGCTATGCAATGCAACTAATCTACATGTTTACGAATCCAGCAGTAATGACAGAAACAAGTCTAATCAACCGGCCTTAGAGAAATCAAGTAAACATGATAATACATCATATCAAAAAAAATCATTAACTTCCCAATCAATCATCAAATCTTAGACTGTTATCACTAATATAGTGCGTGTGTGCTCCACAACAATGCTAACTGATATAAAATCAAATTTAACACATAACAAGTCTCTTCGAAGGCATCATACAACTTAAACTCAAGAAATCCAAAAACAAGCTAGATCCAACTAAAATCAAACAATTACCAATATCGAGGGTCAACATGGGATACTTATGCTTTATTTTTCATCTACGGAGGTTTTTTGCTCTTATTTCCCGTTTTATTCATTTTTTTTTCTTTTGGTTTATATACATATAGCTATGCAATGTCTTATTCCCTTAGGCTTTTTAATGCTACCTTAACGAGCTTTCGACCAACGACTCCCAGACCATTAAGACCTTAGGGCGCTAGGTGTAAAGACAATCCCCTCGGGCTTACTTACTCAAGTAACAAAGGCCACAAAACTAGACAAGCACGCCACGGTGTTTATTCATATTTTTTTCTTCTTCTTCTTCTTTTTATAGCTTATATACCCCAAATTCCCCCAAACTTAGGTTCTTGTCTAACTTTAGCCATATACTTGTTCTTGTCATTCTTTCATTCAAACTAGCATTATCCTTTAGAGTCCCATTATGTATCAATTTAAACTCAATCAATCAACAAGTTGTTTTTACTGTGATATCCTTATTATACCAGTTTTAAATAGAAAAAGACTCAATTCAGAACAAGAAATCACATCAAAGCTCTAATAGTCAGTACTATACTTGTCTACCCAATTCCAATCTCATCATTGGCCAAAACAAACTATAAATATCAAACAGCTGGACTCATGCAAGATGTACTAAATGTTATATAAACCTAGTAAACTAACTACTAATTTTTCAATTTTTCAATTTTTTTTTTATTTCAAGAAATTGAATGCAAAAACTAAATGTAACTATATGAACTACAATGTAAATAATTAACTATATGCAATACGACACTAAAATGCCCCCCAAACTTAAACTAGACATTGTCCTCAATGGCTGAAATAGAAAAAAGTAAAGCAGATGACTTCCCTGAAAATATAGCAATCCTCCTCCTTGTCCGCTAAGTTTGGAGAATAGGTTAAGCACACAAAACAAATTGGGCACCACACTTGAATTTGACTTGAATAACCTTTTCATAATCTTTTGTCTGTCCATTGAACCTCCAATACTTGCAATTAAGAGAGACGACATGGATTAGAATAGCACTTGAATTGGTAAGAGAACTTAATAAGCAAAGTAATTCCTATCTACTAAATAAATTAGTAAAGCATATAAATATAAAAATTCATGGGTTGCCTCCTAGTTAGCACTTGAATTATAGTCTTTCAGCCTGAATTTGTCTGGTCAACGCTATCCAATTCTTCTTCGATAATTGAGGAACCCTCCATCCATTGGAAACAATGTAACTTTTGGTAGGTTCCCTTTTGTGATGGCTATCGAATTAAAGTCACCTAGCATGCTTTGTTTAAATATGTGCCCAATTGAGAATGTTGAATAACTAGGTGATTTTCTGTCTGTTGAGCCTATGATTCGATTGGGGCTTTGAGGCTTGGCAAGCACAACGGGCTCTTCTTCTATCTTCTCCTCCTCCTCGTCCCACCATGGTTTTACATTTGTACTAGCTCTCATGTCATAAAGAGCCTTGCCGACAACATGACTACCAAGCGGGCACAGTTTTGCAAATCTAATTGGACCCTTGATCTTTGGCAGAGAAGGAACCTGGGGCACTAATAACATCGGCTCATCCTCGTTGGTACTCATAGTTAGTTCTTCACCGACCTTATTTTCATTATCCCCACTTGTCTCCTCTTTTTCAACATCTCGTGTCTCATCCAGTTGTAGATTTGGCTCGGGCACTTCATCAATCTCGGAATCCTCGTCATAACTCTAATTGTTTTGAGGACAGTTGTTCAAGGCTTTGAGCATTTGATCCATCTGGTTCTGCAGATTTTGAATTGATATCTCTTGATTCTGAATTGACCGCTCTTGATTAATCATCATCTCCTCATTTGATGCTACGAACTTTGACAATAATTCCTCCAGCCTTGAATTATCTGTCTCAGTTTTGGAATCCATGTATTGAGGACCATGGGTTGAAGTGGTGATTAGTTGTTCCATCTGCTGCTGAAAATTGTGGCACGATATTTCTTGACTCATCATCCTCTCCTCTTGGTTTGCTATGAGCTTTGACAGTAATTCCTCCAAATTTGACTTTTCTTCTTGTGGCAATGGAGGTTTACATGAAAATTTCAGTGTGTATGTTGGATTTGGATCGTAGTATTAGTCTTCATAAGTATAGCTCCCTGACAAATCTAGGTGATACCCCCAAACTTGATGATAAGTAGCATATATATAATCATTGAGGTATTCACCACCGTGTTGTCCCGGCCCAAAACTAACGGTGCATTGATGACTCGGATGATTACCAGCACAATAATTGTAATTGACTGTTATCCTTCGATTACGTTGGGCTGCAATAACGTCCATCCTCCTCAAAAGTGTCTCAAGTTGCGCTGATAATGCAGAAAATGTATTGAGACAATCAATCCCCGCTCCCCTTGGCTGAGTCATTCTCGTATACGGCCATTGATAATTAAATTCTGCCATGGTACCTGAAAAGAATGAAAAATAGGATGAGAACTAAATAAAAAGGAAAAAAATGCTTAAATTAAGACTAATTTGATTGAAGCTAATATTGGCAAAAATATATTAACTAATTCCCCGGCAACGGCGCCAAAAACTTGTTGGGTAAAATCTAATTACGCACAACACGCAAGTATACGTGGTCAACAAGTAATAAAGTGAAAGTAGAATATCGTTCCCACGAGAAATTGATTACTAAAAATCACCAAGTACTAACCCGTAACGAACTCAATCTTATTTAAACGAATGAATTTCAATTTATAAGTAAACTAATTCTAATTACCACTAGTTAAATTAAGATTACGGAGATTTAAGGTTACAATTTCACTTATTGCTTCATTTAAGTTAACACACTCCTCATCAATTATTCTCTATCCCGAATTGTTAATCAAGAACACTAAAGTAGATAAAACCACCTCTCGATGCATAATACTCATACTCACTTAAATCCACAGATGATAGCATTAAGCAAGACACCCTAATTAACTAATTCACTATATCTCTATATGAATTACAATTAAAAAAGATTTAAAGCACAAGTTCTCTATAAGATTACATATGGCGTAAAGGCATATCTCTATCCTAAACACGAATCATGAATTCCATCTATGCAGAAATCACAAACACATGCTATCATGATAAGATCTAAATCAATACTTCATCTCTCGAGTTCATATAGATTATCACGGTAATTGTTAGCTAGGAAATTAAGAAATTAAGTCCAAATCACAATAGACAATCCTCACGATAGAACATAATAATTGATAGCGAAGCATATTAAAATAAACTACACAATAAAATCCATTATAATCTCAAACAAAGAATTAGTTCATGATTATTGAATTAAAACTAAGAATTCACACTTGAATACACATTAAAAGATAAAAATAGAAGAAGAGAGAAAGATAGAATCCGTTGTCTGCAGATTTGATGCTTCCTCTTTGCTCCTACTTTGAATCTTCAATGGTCTCCAAATTGCTTCAATCTCCAAATCTAACAAGAATTAGGGTTTTGATCTAATCTACTCTAATCTAATCTAAAAGAATCCTCTCTCTCTCCTCTAATCCTTGTGATTCTCCTCCTTTTATAAGTCTCTTTATATGTCTTTAAGTCCTCTTGAAAGTCCTTGAGTCAATCGGATCGAACCAATCCTTCTTGGACTCAAATTTGGACAAAATTCGCTTTTCTACGCGTACCCCCGCCCCGGCGGGGGTTTATTCTTGTAAAGGGCCCGCCCCGGTGGGCTAGGGTTCTATTTCCCAGTTGGTACCCACGCCCCGGCGGGGGTTTTGTCAATAGAAAACCCGCCCCCGGCGGGGGTCCTTTTTCTACTAAAGTGTCCTCTGGTAAAACGGCCATAACCTTTGATCCGGAAGGAGTTACGAGGCCTTCCACCTATCAAATCAAAGATATTGACGATCTCTACAACTTGTATTCTTTAAGAATTGAGAAATAACGTTCAAATAAAGGTCGAAATTGGGCTGAAAGTGACTGATATGCAAACGACCACCCAAAAAAGTGAAGTTCGACGTCCGTTAGTACAAAGGTCATAGCTTTTGCATCTGAACTCCGATTAGAATGATTCAAGTTATTCCGGAAAGCTAAGAAGAAGCTCTACAGTGTAATCCAAGTTCCAAGCCAAGAACATGAAATGAACATGAAAGCCCAAACGATGTCCGGATTGATTTTCTTTGCGATTTCATACCAATTCTTTGCGATTTCAGCTTCCAAGCATAAAATCTACAAAATGAACACAAAATGCATGAAAAGTAACTAAAAAACATGAGATTAAGCAACTAATTCAAGTAACATATACAGGATAAGTAGGTATAAAACCTACTTATCAAGCACCGTGGAGCGTGGGATGTTATATTGAGTCTAGAGAAATAAGCTTAGTAGTTATATTGTATTTATTTATGTGTTGTTTAATCTATTGTTGAAATCTCAGTCTTTTGTGTAAGATGTGATATAGTTGTAGACCCCAACTTTTGAAAAATGTTAGAGGGGTAGTAGGTTGGGTTGTCCCCGTCTTTTGTAATAAGGGGGGATATGTTGTTGTCATTTATAGAAGTATGCTAGATAGGATCATGTAATTGTAACAATTTGTCATATGAATATAGATGATCTTTTTCCAAGAAAGTGTTATAAAATGTTATTCTTATTGGAGAAGTGTTTAAATAACCTAATAAGATAATAATAAAAATGAAAATTTTGTGATGCAGAAAATGCCGCCCAGACGTAGAATAACTGCACCGAAAGAGTCGGTTAATGATGAGAGAGGTCCAGTAGACCCGATTCAGAGGCTGGTAGATTTGTTAGGAGAAGCTCTTAGGGGAAGAAATGAACCAGTACCACGTATTCCCCAAGCAGCTCCCGTTACAAATTTTAAGGATTTTAGGAGTGTGGGACCCCCAGAATTTGTAGGCACTACTGATCCGATCGTGGCACAGACGTGGATCAAAGAGATGGAGAAGGCTTTCACCATTGCACGTGTGGGTGAAGACCAGAAGATGGATTTTGTAACCTACATGATGAAAGGCGAAGCGAACTACTGGTGGGAGGTGAATCGGCAGAGAGCGGGAGAAGGAGTAGTACCATGGGAGAGATTTAAGACTCTATTATTCGAGAATTATTCTTGAAAAGAATGAAGAATAGGATCGAAGTAAAGTTCTTAGAACTTAAGAAAGGAGATATGACGGTGGTGCAATACGCAGTTAAGTTCAATGAACTAGCCCAATTTGTTGAACACCATGTAGTAGATGAAGAGAGGAAAGCTAGGCGTTTTGAACAAGGACTGAAGCCTTAGTTATTTAACAAGGTATTGGTTCTTCAGATTGATTGTTTTGCAACATTGTTGGAAAAGGCTATTATTGTAGAGGGAGGAAGTGAAGCTTTAAGTCTGTATAACAAAGAGAAGAAGGGTAAGAGTGTATGAGGAGATATTCGTGGAGTAAGCAGTAGTGGAGGGAATAATTTAGGAAAAAGAAAGTGGGAGAACAACAACAACAACAAAAATTTCAACAATCAAGTGGGGAAGTTTCGTGGAGAGTTTAAGAAGAAGACAGAAGGATGTCCGAAGTGTGGGAGGTGTCACCAGGGCAAGTGCTGGAAAGGGCGCAGTGTATATTACAACTGTGGCCAAGAAGAGCATATTTTGCCCAACTGCTCAAAGCCGAAGAAGATTAAAGGTTGTTACGCTTGTGGTTCGGTAGACCATCTGATCAAAGACTGCCCAAAGAAAGGAAGCGGCGGGGTAAGCAACCAACAAAGAGGAAGCGGCAAGCTGATGATTGGCGGACCAATGCCATTCAACCGTCCAACTGCCATAACGTTTAATATGATTGTCCAGGACGCAGTAGCTATGAAGGACGTCGTGTCAGGTATCATCCCGATCAATGATATAAATGCCTATGTATTATTTGATTCGGGTGCCACCTATTCTTTTGTATCGAAGGAATTTGCTAGTCGACTCAATTTACCTCGAGAACGATTAGGAGATCCTTTACACATAGAAGTTGCGAATAAGGAAGTAATCCCTTTAGAGTATATTTACCGAAATTATAGCGTAAACATTAGAAATCATGAACTAAGCGTAGACTTGATCCCGATTAGATTGGGAGAATTTGATGTAATATTTGGAATGGATTGGTTGTATAACCATGCTGCGATAATTGATTGTCTAAATAAAAGTGTGAACCTTCATACTCCGAATAAGTCTAAGGTGGTATTTTATGGTAGCTCATCGCTTAAGCAATCATGTTATCTTACGATGATTCAGGCCAAGAAATTGATAAGAAAAGGATGTGTAGGTTACTTAGCATACATTATTGACACTCGGAAAAAGGGAGTAGAAATTATGGATATATCTGTAGTAAGAGAATTTCAAGATGTATTTCTGAACGATCTGCCTGGTCTTCCACCAGACAGAGAAATCGAATTCGTAATAGACTTAGCACCGGGAACGACACTGATTTTGAAAGCTCCATATCGTATGGCGCCAGTAGAAATGAAGGAATTGATGATACAATTACAAGAGTTGCTGGATAAGGGTTACATATGACCGAGTGTGTCTCCTTGGGGAGCAACAGTGTTATTTGTAAAGAAGAAGGATGGATCGATGAGGCTCTATATCAATTATCGGGAATTAAACAGAGTAACGATTAAGAATAGATATTCATTACCGAGGATAGACGACCTTTTCGACCAACTAAAGGGAGCCAAGTGTTTCTCGAAGATAGATTTACGAACGGGTTATCACCAGTTGAAGGTGCGGGAAGAAGATATATAAAAGACGGCGTTTCAAACACGTTACGGACATTTTAAATTTTTGTTAATGTCATTCGGGTTAACGAATGCTCCGGCAGCATTTATGGACTTGATGAACCGAGTCTTCAAACCATTCTTAGATAATTTTGTAGTAGTTTTCATCGACGATATCTTGATCTACTCGAAGATGGAAGAAGAACATGTCGAACATCTGAAGGTGGTTTTGGAGGCACTAAGAAAAGAAAAGTTGTATGCAAAATTTTCTATGTGTTAATTTTGGATGGAGAAAGTTCAATTCTTAGGACACGTGGTGGATAAGGATGGAATTTTAGTAGATCCTATGAAAGTAGAAGCAGTGAATGATTGGAAGCAACCGAAGACGCCAACTGTGGTAAGAAGTTTCTTAGGGTTACCTGGGTACTATCAAAGATTTATCCAGGACTTTTCTAAGATAGCAACCCCGTTGACCAATCTAACGAGGAAGACGGTGAAATTTGTGTGGACGGACAAGTATGAGGAGAGTTTTTAGGAGCTGAAAAAGAGATTGAGTCAGGCGCCTATATTATCATTACCAGATGCGGGAGGATTTGTTGTGTATAGTGATGCGTCACATAGAGGACTGGGATGTGTGCTAATGCAACATAGCAAGGTCATTGCGTATGCGTCATGACAATTGAAGGATTATGAAAAATGATACCCTACTCATGATTTAGAGTTAGCGGCAGTAGTTTTTGCGTTAAAATTTTAGAGACACTATTTGTATAGAGAAAAATGTGAGATATACACGGACCACAAGAGTCTGAAATATATCTTCACCCAGAATGAGTTGAACATACATCAGAGGAGGTGGTTAGAATTGATTAAGGATTATGACTGCGATATTCTTTATATCACCCGAGGAAGGCAAACGTAGTGGCCGATGCGCTAAGTAGGAAAGAAAGAAAGAAGTTATTTCAATTGACAACTCAGGAAGAGTTAATAAGGGATATGGAGAAATTAGAGATAGAAGTAAAGGGACTAAAGAGGTCTGAGGAAAAGTTGTCTGCAATAGAAGCTCATCCAACCTTATTGGACAGAATTAAGGAATCACAAGAAAAGGATGAGGAGTGCGAGAGAATCAGAAAGAGGATCGCAGAAAATGAAGAGGAGAGATTCAAGATGGATAGAGATGGTATTTTGAGATTTGAAGGAAGAGTGTGGGTACCAACAGTAACCAAGTTGAGAGAGAAAATTTTACACGAAGCACACAATATGGCGTATTCTGTTCATCCAGGAGGCACGAAGATGTATCGAGATTTACGGCAATATTTTTTATAGCCCAATCTGAAATGAGAAATCGCAGAGTGCGTTAGTAGATGTCTTACGTGTCAATGGGTCAAAGTAGAGCACCAAAGATCGAGTGGGTTACTCCAACCGTTGGAAATACCAGAGTGGAAATGGGAGCATATTATGATGGATTCTGTAGTAGGGATTACAGTCACGCAAAAAGGTTTTGACGCCATTTGGGTTATCGTAGATCGACTAACGAAGACGACTAATTTCCTACCGATCAAGATCTGATATAGTTTGAATCAGTTAGCGAATTTGTACGTAAGGGAAATTATTTCATGACATAGAGTGTCGGTATCGATTGTCTCTGACCAAGATCCGCGCTTCGCGTCAAAATTCTAGAAAAGCTTACAAGAAAGGATGGGAACATAATTGAGGTTACGTACCGCTTATCATCCGCAAATAGACGGGCAAAGTGAGCGAACGATACAAACGTTGGAGGACATGCTTAGAACTTGCGTGATGGTTTTCAAAGGAAGTTGGGACAATCACTTACCCCTAGTAGAATTTGCATACAATAATAGCTATCATGCAAGTATAGGCATGCCACCGTACGAAGCTCTTTATTGGAGGAAATGTAGGACACCGTTGTGTTGGGATGAAGTTGGAGACCGAAAGATGTTAGGGCCAGAATTAGTTTAACAAACCGCAGATGTGGTGACATTAATAAGGGGTAGATTAGTAGCTGCACAAGATCGCCAGAAGAAGTATGCAGACTTGCATCGTCAGGACCGCGACTTTGAAGTCAGAAGTCACGTTTTCTTAAAAGTATCTCCCTAGAAAGTAAAAATACGATTCGGCAAGAAAGGAAAATTGAGTCCAAGGTTCATAGGACCATTCGAGATACTGAAGCGAGTGGGAGAAGTGGCGTACAAAATTGCATCGCCACCTGAGTTGGAGCACATCCATAACGTGTTTCACATATCCGTGTTGCGTCCGTACAAACCCGACTACAAACACGTGATTTCTTTTGAGCCCATCCAAGTAGAAAAGAATTTAGCATATAAAGAAGTTCCTATCCAGATATTAGATAGGAAGGAACAGACATTAAGGAATAAGAGTATATCTTCAGTAAAAGTACTTTGGCGAAACCACGACGCCGAGAAGACCACATGGGAATTAGAAGATAAGATGCGATTGGATTATCCCCATTTATTTGTGTAACCTTGTACCAATTTCGAGGACGGAATTTTTATAAGGGGGGAAGGATGTAAGAACCGAGAAATTCATGATTTAATAATTATTTTGATATAATAGAATGAATATTTATTTGAATATAAATGTTAATGTTTTGTAAGCTGAGTAATTAAATTAATTCAAATCGAATTTATAAGTGTGAAGTTGTGATGAGAATTGAGAAATGACTTGTGTGGCATGAGAAGGGAAATTTAAGTGGTTAAACTAAGAGGGAGATTAATTGCGTATAATTATGTGATTCCATATATGGAATGAATGAGTTTCTAACTAGTAATATCACCACTATGGAAGTTAATTCATGTCGTGTGAAACTAGTGTGTTAGTAGAGGTCGGAACTGGCTTGGGCTAAACCAATTTGGCAACAATAGGGATCAAGAAGAATTGCCGCCCTCCAAAGAGATAAATGGCGTAGTTTGCGCCGTTGTTCGATCTGAGGAAGTTAGTTTTCTACTATAGAAATGAAATGGAACATTATTGTAATGTGTGGCATTAATAAAATCATATGATAAGAATACATTTTAATGACATGAGGTACCAAGTAGTACAATGAAATCACATGTGATCCTTAATACCAAAATAATTAAAGTAGTTGTGTATTCTAGAAATTGGGAAAGAAATTAAATGTTTAAATAAACATTAATATTAAATAATGTTATTATGTGGTTATGTGAGTAGTAAAAATAATTATGGGGGATACCCGGACAATAATACTTAACTGCATTATTTTATTGTGTGTATTTAATGTACATGGATTATATGATGTGAGTACATAAATAATCCCTAATTTCTTAATATGATAATAATTGTACATTAAGATTATATTTTTGGGAGTTAAAGTAACTAAACTAAGCTCTAGTTGCTGAGAATTGATCTTGTCCCAAAATGAGTGACCCTCCTAGTACATGAACAGTAACCTATGGCTAAATTACGTAACTTCCAAGCCTGTACTCATTGGCTAGAAGATGGTTGGTGTTGGGTAGTTCAACTACTCTTGATTAACCAATGTTTCTTTCCAATGCACTATGGGTTCTGACCTCAGTGTAAAATGAATAATCAGTCCAAGTTTCTTCTATAAATAGTAGTCCATTTTCAGTTTTTACGTTGCTTGTTTTGGTCTATTGAAACTCTGATAATAGAGAGTGAGTGAGTTGTTGTTCAAAGAAGAGGCTAGATATCTCAGAAGGAAGAAACTAAGTTACTAAGCTGTAGGAGGTATAAAAATCTTAACTTTTGTACTTAATTGGGTTTTGCCAAGTTCTTGAAATTTCATAGAATTCTCTATCCATTGATATGAATTAGCATGATATCATGTGTTTATGAAGTATATTTACATGAATGGAACCTTTAATGATGAATTGAGAATGTTTAAACCAATAAAATTGAAGGTTAGTTGAAGCTCTATGAAACTGAGTACCTCACTATTTCTATTCCAGGCATGGTTGGCAATTGCTTGATTTATACTAGGGTGCAGTAGTAGGCTACTTGGGAATTTCGAATCGATTTTTAATTTTTGTTATGCTATGTGTTGCTAACTTGATATTATGACTTAAATATATATCTAAAAAGGGGTATAGCATGAGATATGAAGCTTTCTTATGTAGTATAAAGTGATCAACATGATTTAGAGAGAGATTTGTAATGAAAACTTAAAGTTTTGAAAATAAACTTTGATGTAATACATGCTCTACAAATTCTGAACTTAGTAGCACACGCACATGACTGATTTAGAACCTAAATAAGCATGATATATGATTCATAGTTATTGTATTCATGACCAACTTGTTAAGCTTTGTGTTAGAAAATATTTTAAAAAGAAAAGCTTGATATATTAAAGTTAATGTACATAAATGTTACATGATGTAGGTTCTGATCTTGAAAAGATGTTAACATGACTTAGTTACACATGATAAGAGTTTTAAAGTTGTCTTGTAACTGTTATATTGCATCATTCATGTTAAAGTAATTTCAAAGGCAACCTTGAACATGTTTTCAAAATTAAGTTGTATTATATGAGTATTTAGATTCTAAAGATTTAAGATGTCATGTTTATGTTTATTATGTCTCTGAACATGATTCGTATGTGTTGGACATAATGATAACTAAATCAAACATGAGTTAAAGCATGTTTCAAAGTGCTAAACAATGCTAGTTATTAATAAATGATATGAACACTATAAACATGTGTATTAACAGATTGTGTGGCCTCTCTATGTAGACATATGGCCAAAGTTATAAAGTATGGTGATTACATGACCTCTTTATGCTTTAATTCCATGAGAATCGTAAACTAAAACTTGAAAAGTAGACTCAAGATGATCATACACTTATATAAAGTATTTTAGCATGTTTGTATATTAAGTGTGATTATTTGAGGATGGGACAGAAGCAGGAAATGAAAGGCTAAACCATGGCTTTGCAGGGGACAAGTATGATTGTTTCGTTCCTAAGTCTCAGCGGTATGCAATGCAAATGGCCATCCTCTGATCAAGTCTAGATTTTGTTTCTAATCTGATGTTCAAAGCATTCTTGTAGGGATAAGTTAACTTACATTATCTGACCAGTGTGTTATCCAATGTGTTAAGAAACATGCTAGATGCTAGAGTTAAATATTTAACAAATGATTATAAATTTCAAAAATGATGTTCGAAAAGGTATTTGCAAGCAATGATTTGAAAAGGTGTTGTTGGACTTGTGGTGTCATACAATCTGATTTGTACTATGAGGATGTAGGATATGTGATGTAGTATGTATAAAGTTTACAACTAAGCTAGACGTTTATGTGTACGTTTGGACTTACATATGTGAGTTTATGAAACTAATGAATATCCTATGTGTGTAAATATATTATGTTAGGATTCGAAAGAGGGTATTAAGCTTTACGTTGGTAAACTATGCTTGAGGCAAGTATTCAAACCTTACTCTTTATTGAGCACTATTTAAAATTGTGCAATTATTGATTGTACAAGTAGAACTTTGAAAGTATAATACTTCGTAATCTAGAAATGAAATTGTTTACAAACCTTGATTTCGAACGATAAATGTTCTTATATACTATGAAAGAAAATTGTCTAAGCCATTGCTTCGGCTAGACTAGTGATATTGATCAAAAGCTATCCAAACAAAATTTACTTGGTGTGGACTCTTATAACTGAGATGAACAACCCTCTTGGTAGGGGAATTATATATTGTCGGGAAACCAACGTGCACACTTGAGAAGATTAAATGTAATGCATTGACATAGGGTACATTAGGCTGATCACCTGTTGTATTCGTTTTATGGAATTATCAGTTACTTACTGTGAATTTTAGGAGAAGTTCTTAGTCATTAGTGACTGCTCAGTATTCATTACTTTGAAATCTTGAATTGATTAATCATTGAATATTATTGATCTTTCTGTCTATAGGGACTATTGTTCATAATCATTGATACTTCTTGCTATCTTGAACTATCTTTATTATTGTACCTTGAGAAATACAAAACTACCTTGAGTACCCTTATTGCTATATTACTTGCTGGGCAAATTTTTTGATCATCCTTGTTTTCCCTAAAAACGTTTCAGTTAAGGCAGAACGTGGTGAGCCCTCTGGCAAGGACAAGGGTAAAGAGAAGGATTTGGAGTAGTTATTCCATAATGCTAGAATGTATTATTATCTGGTTGTAGAACTTATTTATGATAAGTTATTCTTGGTTTAAGTTGTATTGGATTATGTATTAGTTATGTCTAAACGGTGTTTAATTACGTTTAAGGTATTGTAAGAGATGTTTTAAGTTACGAACCCTTGGGACGAGAATAATTATATTATAACGATGTAATTTATTCTATTATTCCGCTGTGATGATTTTAGTATGTTATTAGAGTTAGTACGTGACAACAAAATTTGAGACAAGTGTGGTCTGAATTTGGGAGTGTCACACAGGCAAGTTGTTGCCTCAATAAATGCATGGAAACATACAGATTTTTTGTGCCGAAATTATATCCTTAATGGATTGGATAACACATTATACAATGTGTATAGTTCTCTCAAAACAATAAGAGAATTATGGGATTCCTTGGATAAAAAATGTAAAACAGAAGATGTTGGCACGAAGAAATTCGTAGTTGGCAGGTTTTTGGACTACAAGCTGGTGGATTCCAAAGCAGTCATCAACCAAGTCTAAGAGTTACAAGTAATCCTGCATCAAATACATGTAGAAGGTATGTCATTAAGTGAATCTTTCCAAGTTGCTGCTATTATTGAAAAACTACGACCTATGTGGAAAGATTTTAAAAATTATCTCAAGCATAAATGCAAAGAGATGAAACTTGAAGACTTAATCGTAAGATTAAGGATAGAAGAAGACAACTGTGCCTCTGAAAAGAAAATAGGAAGGACCTTTGTGGAGTATAAAGCCAACGTGGTGGAACAAGGTCCGAAGTCCAAAAAGAGAAAATTCTCTGGTAATGGGCCTCAACAAGGAACAAATAAGAAGTTCCAAGGCAAATGCTACATCTGTGACAAGCTCGGGCATAGGGCAAAGGATTGTCGAAAATGCAAAGACCAGAACAAGAAGTTTGCACAAGCCAATGTAACGGAAGTGGATGGTCTTCTTCAAGATGTTTCTAAAATAAACCTTTCAGCGGTTGTTTCAGAAATAAATATGGTTGAGATTCCAAGAGAATGGTGGGTAGATACTGGAGCAAACATTACAAAACTTAGTGTCAGGATCACTTCTTAGTCAAAAGGGATTTTAATTAGTCTTTGTATCAGACAAATTTGTATTAACTAAAAATGGGATGTATGTGGGGAAGGGTTATATGAGCAATGGGCTCTTCAAAATGAATGTAATGACTATTGTACCTTCCAATATTAAAAAATTACATCTTCTGCTTATATGATTGAGTCATCTAATTTATGGCATAATAGATTATGACATGTTAATTATAATACTATACGTAGATTAATTAATATGGAATGTTTGCCAAAATGTGAGATTAACTATAATTATAAATGTGAAATTTGTGTTGAGGCAAAACTTAGAAAATCTTCTTTTAAATCAATTGAAAGAAGTACAGAGCCTCTTGAATTAATACACACTGATATTTGTGATTTAAAGTATATACAGACAAGAGGAGGTAAGAAACACTTTATCACTTTTATAGATGATTGTACAAGATATTGTTATGTTTACTTATTGAGAAGTAAAGATGAGGCTTTGGAAATGTTTAAACATTACAAAAATGAGGTTGAGAATCAACTTAATAAAAAGATCAGGATAGTTAGAAGTGATAGATGTGGGGAATATGAATTTCCATTTGTTGAAATTTGTTCACAACATAGTATTATACACCAAACAACTGCACCTTATTCACCAAAACAAAATGGTATTGCAGAAAGAAAGAATAGAACTTTAAAAGAAATGATGAATGCATTATTCTTAAGTTCTGGGCTACCTCAGATTTTGTGGGGGGGAAGCAATTCTTTCAGCAAATTATATTCTAAATCGAATACCTAAAAAGAAGTCTAATGTTACACCCTATGAATTATGGAAAGGACGTAAGCCGTCTTATAAACACTTAAAAGTGTGGGGTGTTTAGCAAAAGTAATGGTTCCTCCACCCAAAAAAGATGAAAATAAGACCAAAAATAATAGATTGTATATTCATAGGTTATGCTAATAATAGCAATGCTTATAGATTTTTGGTTAATAAATCAAAAATAGAGGAAATACATAAAAATATGATCATTGAGTCAAAAGATGATGAATTCTTTGAAAAAATATTTCCTAATAAAAAAGAACAAGAGTTAAGTTCTAATGAACAATAAACAAGTTCAAATAAAAGAACTTATGATGTTGTTAATGACAGTAATCATGGTTTAGAAGATATTGATGAACCTAGACGTAGTAAACGCGCTAGAACATCAAAATCTTATGGTTCGAATTTTCTAACCTATTTGTTAGAAAATGAGTCTCAAACCTATAAAGAAGCAATATCGAGTCCTGAAGCTCCATATTGGAAAGAGGCTATAAATAGTGAAGTAGAATCCATTTTGCATAATCATACGTGGGAATTAGTAGATCTCCCACCAGGCTCTAAACCTCTTGGATATAAGTGAATATATTCAAGAAGAAAATGAAAGCAGATGGATCTATAGACAAATATAAAGCAAGACTTGTAATCAAAGGATACAGGTAAAATGAGGGTTTAGATTATTTTAATGCGTATTCTCCTGTGACAAAAATATCCTCAATTAGGATGTTAATAGCCATTGCAGCTATATATAATTTAGAAATACATCAACTGGATGTAAAAACAGCTTTCTTGAATGGAGATTTAGAAGAAGAAATCTACATGGAACAACCAGAAGGATTTATTGTTCCAGGACAAGAAAAAAAAGTTTGTCGGCTTATAAAGTCTCTTTATGGATTAAAACAAGCACCTAAACAATGGCATGAAAATTTTCATAATGCAATGTTATCAAATGGTTTCAAAATAAATGAGTGTGACAAATGTGTGTACATCAAGGACACTAAGAATTGGTATGTTATTATTTGTCTTTATGTAGATGATATGCTCATTATGGGTAGTAATAATGATATCATTAAAACAACTAAACGAATGTTAAAATATGTTTGACATGAAAGACATGGGTGTTGCCGATGTAATATTAGGAATTAAAATTTCTAAAACATCGGATGGATTAGTGTTATCACAATCACACTATATTGAGAAAATACTCAGGAAAATTCAATCAATATGATTTCAATCATGTGAGAACACCGATAGATATAAATCTACATTTGTCTAAAAATAAAGGAAAGAGCATATCACAACCTAAGTATGCACAAATAATTAAAAGCCTTATGTACTTAATGAATTGTACACGTCCTGACATAGCATAAGTTGTCAATAAATTGAGTAGATTTACAAGCAACCCAAGACAAGATCACTGGAAAGCGATTATAAGAGTTTTAAGGTACTCCCTCCGTCCCTATTTATATGACATTTTAGAGTTTTTTATTTGTTCCTAATTAATTGACGTTTGTTTAAATCTAGGAGAATTAATGATAATTTTTCCAAAATTACCCCTCATTACTCTACCTATTTTTTTGGTACTTTAAACTCTTGTGCTATGATAAATTAATGATTTAAGGGTATTATAGACAATTGAGTACTATATTTAATATTTTCCAATCATTATCTTAATTCTTGTGCACATCTCTAAAACGTTATTTAAATAGGGACGGAGGGAGTATTTAAAATACACTCAAAATTTTGGATTGCACTACTCAAGATATCCAACAGTACTTGAATGATACTGTGATGCGAATTGGATATCGAATACAAAAGACTCTAAATCCACTAGTGGTTTTGTGTTTACACTAGGTGGAGGAGTAGTATCATGGAAATCTTCTAAACAAACATGCATTGATCGATCAACGATGGAATCTAGTTTATTGCATTGGATAAGGCTGGAGAAGAAGATGAATGGCTTCGTAATTTTTTAGAAGATATTCCTATGTGGCATAAACCTGTGCCGTCTATTTGTATCCATTGTGATAGTCAATCAGCAATTGGAAGGGCACAGAGTCACATGTATAATTGTAAGTAGACATATTCGTCGTAGACATAATACCATAAAACAATTGCTCTCTAACGGCATTATGTCTATTGAATACATAAAGTCGAAAGAAAATATAGCGGATCTGTTGACTAAAGGTTTGACTAGAGAGCAAGTAAAAATAACTTCGAGGGGAATGGGTTTAAATCCTATAAACAAGGATCGTCATGATGGAAACTCAACCTAGTTGACTGGAGATTCCAAGATCTAGGTTCAAAGGGACGCCTAAATTGTGAATGATTCAACCAAATCACTATGAAGAAATTAATTTCTTCTGATCATTCCTATGATACGAGATAGTGATACCTGCAGCGGTTACAGGATAAGCTATGTTTTTAATGATTCTTAAATCTTGATAAATATGTGGAGTATGGTAGGATATACCTATGTGAGTGTGAACTGGGCCAATTCTATGAGAAGGATAAGACTATACTTCTCTAAAGTACTCATAAATTCAGGATTGTTCGGGGCCAAAATGAACAAAATCATGAGAACCAAATAATGTCTAGAAAGATTCTTTGTGAATTACTATTGTCTCAATTTATACAAACGATTGGACAGTTCAAGACATCACGTTCACTGGACAACCAGTAAACCCGATAGTCTTTCACAAGGGAAGGTTCAAAGCCAAAAGCTACCTCTCTCGATACAGATGATTTCTAATTATGTCTCTCTCTCAGAGTTTGCATAACATTTGCATAAAGTTGGCAGTCAATATCATTCATGTGGGTGATTATCTAAGATTGCTCGGGGTTGGATTATATATAAATGTGTTCTACTCCATGAGTAGATTAATCGATGGAGTAATGAATGAGATATTAACTCCCAAAGATCACACTTGGAAATGATAAAAAGTAATAAACACATGTGGAAAAAACCAAGTCCCGCATAGGTTAGGAATTAAATATCTTATATGTTTATATACAAGGAAAGTGCTCTTGGGTTTGGGCCCAAGGGGCACCCCACTTTTGTGGAAGGGAGCGGACCTAGCCAAGGCTAGGTTCGAACCCACGCATACGCCACCGACCGACCGACCTAGCCTGGCTCGTGGCACGGGGCATGTGGGTCTGGGTCATGTATATAATTTTTTAGACAAAATTTATTTAAAATTTTAATTAAAATTTATTTAAAATTTATTTATTTAATTCTATTATCAAAACTGTGTCGTTTTGAGAAGCTGTATTTATTATATTATCAAAATTGTGTCATTTTGAGAAGCGGTATTATCAAAACTGTGTCGCTTTGAGAAGCGGTATCAGTAAGTTTGAACGGACGGCCCAAAACTACGTCGTTTTTGTCGCGCCTTTTCTTCTAAGCCTAAAACTACGTAGTTTTGGTTCTACTAATGCTTAAACTACGTCGCTTTAAGGGTCCAAATAGATGCGCCTATTCTGCAAATGGTCAAAACTACGTTGTTTTGACCAAGAGATACAAATAATACCTCTTCAAAAGCACCCCATGCCTTTTCAGGGGTGATGTGCCCATCCGGAGGGTCACCAACCCCTCCTATAAATAGATAGGAGGGGCAGCCTTCAAAATCATCCATTTCTCAAGCATTCTAGTATAATAGAGCATTTTAGTATATATTTTCTTCATCATTTTCCTTAGTAAATTTGAGAGAGAGTTAGAGCATTTCTTTTGGTTCGTAGAGTATACATTTTGTAGTGTTGCAAAAAGTATACAGTGTCATTGTATCCTAGGAGACAAATGCTATCAACTTTAAGCACCATACAAAGGGCATAATTATCTTAAGGACATAGTACAAGTACTAGCCTTGACAAATCAACTACTGCAAGATAAGTTCATATAAATATATATATATAATTTCCTTTAGGTTCGTAACATTTACAAACACAAAAAATGATGTCAAGTCTACTTGCAGATATATATAGTAAACTTCCAATCATTCCTCTATATTTCTTTAAGTCAACATTTTTTCCATTTTTATCCGCAATCAATTTATCAGTGGTTGACATAGGAGTATTAAGAGGTTTTGCAGATTCTAAACCAAATTTTTTGATAATTTCTTTACAATATTTAGATTGAGATATATGAATATATTTTTCTCCTTGTTTGATCTGCAATCCGAGGAAGAAGTTTAATTCTCCCATCACTCATTTCAAATTCTTTACTCATACTTTCAGAGAAATCATTGCACATAGTAATGTCAGTAGAACCAAAAATAATATCATCAACATATATTTGAATTACAAGAATATCATCATCCGTATTTTTAATAAATAAACTAGTATCAACAATACCCCTTTTAAAATCACTTTTTAATAAAAATTTACTTAGTCGTTCATACCATGCTCTGAGGATCTGTTTTAAACCATATAAAGCTTTATACAATTTATCGACATATTCAGGATTATTAAAAATTTTAAAACCAAGAGGTTGTTTAACATAAACCTCATCTTCTATTACACCATTCAAGAAAGCAGATTTGACATCCATTTGAAACAGCTTAAAATTTTTATGACATGCAAATGTTAATAACATACGAATAGATTCAATTCTAGCAACAGGAACATATGTTTTAGACTCTGAATAACTAAATATTAAAAATATAGAAAAATTATTATGATTACATAATAGTTAATATAGTAGACATTTAGTTAGTTAATGTTAAAAATAATTATGACTTATATATTATGATTAAACTTTAGTTAATTTTTTAAAACTAAAATTATACAACAATTTTATTTATAAATAACTATATATAAAAAAATATTATGAGAAAATAATAATTAATATTAAAAGTGTAATATTATATAACAAAATATATTAATTATTAAACTTTAATTACTAATTTTATTTCAAATAGGAGATAAAGAGTTGATCAATGTTAGAAAAAAAAAAATCTTACTTATATATAATTATTAAAATTTAAGTTACCATTAAAAACAAAAAACCATGATGATAACTTGCTAATTTAAAACAATTTTTTGTCATATAAAATTCCTTAAACACCAAATTTAGGTTTAGGTTTTACTCATTTTCCGAGTCTAAATAACTATGTATAAATTCGAAAGATTGAAAATAAAAACCAAATATTAAATTTAAAAACTATATAAACTGAATATTAAATTAAAAATAACAAAAAAATAAACATATTACTGACATTCAATTGTAAGTCTTTGATAATTATTTGTTAGAGCAAAGTTTGTAGTCATTCTATAATAAGTTAAATTAAATTCAGAAAATATTTTATAATCATTATATATATAGATTAAATATGAAACTAAAAACAATTTATTTAAAAAATAAACCGGTGTTTTTGGGCACTTAACTAGTACTCCCTCCTATCCTAAATAAATGACGTTTTAGGGAGTTTAACTTTATTCTATATAAATGTTATTTTGGAATTTTTATGTAATATTGCACTATTTTTTCCTAATTTATTCATCTATTTAATATATTTAATATGCTTTGTAAATGCAAATTCATGAAACATTTTACCACATATACAACCAAAGTTCCAATAACCCATTAATTGCTTCATCTTTGACCATTACCTTTTTTATTCATTGTGGAGAGAGAAATAATTAATTAGAGATACAAAAAATATTTTGTGTTATTTCTTAATAAATATATTTAATTCTAAAACGTCATTTAATCTGGATATGAGGGAGTATGTTATAAAATGAAGAAAAATAAAACATTACCCCAATTTTGCTTGCTGATCTCTTAAATTGGACAGAGATAAGGTCCTCCAA
This sequence comes from Panax ginseng, assembly GCA_020205605.1. Classification (NCBI taxonomy): domain Eukaryota; kingdom Viridiplantae; phylum Streptophyta; class Magnoliopsida; order Apiales; family Araliaceae; genus Panax; species Panax ginseng. Next base: position 79,800,136 of record CM035143.1, on the reverse strand, counting down.
AAAATAAAATAAATAAAATAAAATCCAAACATTTCCCAGACATACATATTTCATCAACTGAACCTCCTCAACTCTCTCTCTCTCTCTCTCTCTCTCATGGCTGCAACTTTCTCCATTGCTCTAGATTTTCATTGCAGCATACAAAACTCGGACAACAAACACACAATTTGCTTCACTTCAACAATAAAGTACCCGACAAAAAGATTCAAAAATAATTTTTGTAACTCATTGAAATCTCCTTCAAATTCGTCAGAACCAGAACAATCCCCACCCCAGAAGCCATTATCCACAACCACTCTGTCTGAATCCCCCAAAATAGACCAAGAATCCAAAACCCACCTCTTAACCAAGCCAAATTCCACTTGGGTAAACCCCACCAAGCCCAGACCTTCTGTCCTCACTCTCAACCGCCACAAACGCCTCACTTACTCATACAATCCACATATCAAACACCTAAGGCTCATTGTCAAGAAGCTCAATGACTGTTCTGATGAAGCTGCTTTCATGGCAGTTCTTGAAAATAACCCAAGCTCACTCAATTCAGATGATGCCCTTTTAGTACTCAATAACTTAAAACCATGGAAAAAGACCCTTCTTTTCTTCAATTGGATAAAAACCCAGAATTTGTTTCCTGTTGAAACAATATTTTATAATGTCACAATGAAGTCTTTGAGATTTGGGAGGCAGTTTCAGCACATAGAGGATCTTGCATTTGAAATGATAAATAATGGGGCTGAGCTTGATAACATTACTTACTCTACTATTATTACTTGTGCAAAAAGGTGTAATCTTTTTGATAAAGCTGTGGAATGGTTTGAGAGAATGTATAAGACTGGCCTGATGCCTGATGAGGTCACTTATTCTGCTATTTTAGATGTGTATGCTAAGTTGAGGAGAGTTGAAGAGGTGATTAGTTTGTATGAAAGAGGAAGGGCTAGTGGGTGGAAACCTGATCCCATTGCTTTTGCAGTGCTGGGGAAAATGTTTGGTGAAGCTGGGGATTATGATGGAATTAGGTTTGTGTTTCAAGAAATGAAGTCACTTGAAGTGGAACCTAATTTGCTTTTGTACAATACATTGTTAGAAGCATTGAGTAAGGCTAGGAAGCCTGGTTTAGCTAGGAGTTTATTCGAAAGCATGATTAATTCGGGGATTTCCCCGGATGGGAAAACATTAACAGCACTAATTAGGATATATGGGAAGGCGAGGTGGGCAAAAGACGCATTGGGATTATGGGAAAGAATGAGGTCTAATGGATTGCCAGTGGATTTTGTTTTGTACAATACATTGTTGAGTTTGTGTGCTGATTTGGGGTTGGAGGAAGAGGCTGAAATATTGTTTGAGGACATGAAGGAATCTGAGAATTGTAAGCCAGATTGTTGGAGCTACACTGCAATGCTGAACATATATGGCAGTGGGGGTGATGTTGAGAAGGCAATGGAGTTGTTTAATGAGATGTCTAAGCTAGGTGTTGAGCTTAATGTAATGTGTTGCACTTGTTTGATTCAATGTGTGGGGAAGGCTCGGAGAATTGATGATTTGGTTTGGGTTTTTAAGATCTCAATCGAGAAGGGGATTAAGCCGGATGATAGACTATCCGGTTGCTTGCTCTCTATTGTGTCCTATTGTGAAGGTGAGGATGTGAACAAGGTCCTTTATTGCTTACAAGAAGCTAACCCAAAATTGGTTGCTTTCATTAAGTTACTAGAAGAAGAGAAAACAAGATTCAATACTCTAAACAAGGAGTTTAGGGACATACTTAGCGATGCAGCAGTTGATTCCAGAAGACCCTTCTGTAATTGCTTGATTGATATATGCAGAAACAGAAAACTCCAGACATGAGCTTCTTTATCTGGGAAATGTATACGGCTTGTACCCGGGTTTACACACCAAGACATCTGACGAGTGGCGCTTAAACGTCCGGTCGCTATCGGTTGGTGCCACTCACACTGCATTGGAAAATTGGATGGGGACTGTGATTAAAATCATCCACCAGCAAGAGGCATTGCCTGAACTGTTTTCTGCAAACACAGGAGCAGGAACACACAAGTATTCTCAAGGACTTGCAAATGCCTTTGCTTCTCATGTGAATAAACTCAATGCACCTTTTAAACAGAGCGAGGAGAAAGCTGGCTTTTTTATGGCAACTAGAGAAGATTTAGTATCATGGGCACAATCAAGGGTACAATCTCTTACTGTTACAGCATAAATGTACCATTGTAATTACAAAAGTGAACAGTTTTCAGATTGCATCAATGAAAAGAATGTAATACTTGCTAATCAAACTTGTAAATTTGACTGGGATTTCTATTTTTCATCCTTGCATAAAGATTTTAACCTGATATTCAAATACATTTGGAACAAAGAACTAAAATTCTGCAAGTTTAGTATGTTGTTAAGATCATATGCAGGCTGTGAATTTGCTCCCATGAAACTATTTTCCCATTTAAGGCAGAAGATATATTTATAGTGGTCTGCATAAAATTCCGCTTTCAAATTTTCGGTTTACGGAGATTCTCATTGTCGAGTGACGATGCTCAACTTCTGTAAAGAACTATTAACCCCCCACCAAATTACAAGTACATCTTTCTGGCTGCGATAACAAAGATAAATGAATGAGAAAATTCTACATCTATAAAAAATCTAAAAGAAAATGATATTTTTCTTCTTTTTTTCTTTCCTAAATCAGTTCTCAGAAACGCCGGACTACAAAATTTCTATTTTTTCCATCCTGAAACCAAAATTTTTTGGTATCTGGTCCGAGTCTTGACAGAATATCTAAAACATTAGTTTTAGCTATTATCATGCAGGGTTCCCCAGGTAACTGTACTTATGGTGTGACTTAAACGCGTCCTTAAGGGCCATGAAAAGAGGGTCAGCACTTGATACTCTTCAAACTGCATGCAGATTACCTCAGCACAAGGATCCCAATGCAGCATCACTGGTAAATCGAGAATTTATCGTTGGTAAGATTTATGCATCATATTTGTAGGTTTCAGAGGTATTTCCCTGACGACTTCCAGATTCTTCCACCTTCAAGTGATATCACCATCACAGTAACATCATCATGATACTTCCTCCTATCTCCTTGTGGGATGTCCAGTAGTTCATGCAAATCCATTCCTGTAGAGGAATAAATTCAGTTTAAACATAAGATGTGGAAGGTATGAGATTGTCAGCTGTGCACCAGATGGATGATACGAGACCCAAGTAGAATTAACCGTATCAATGGATTCAAAAGGTTATATATTCTAAAAAGGGCAGATTAATCCTTTTAACTGCAAATATAACTGCATACACACACAGACGTAGAGATACACACCCAATAAATAAATATATATATATACACACACACACACACATCTAACAGGTATATACGGGATAAGATGGTTGTGGTTACATCTAGTTGGTTGTGGCAACTGCCCAAAACAACGTAATATGGAAATTTCACTAATGGCAGCTTGACATTTCACCAATTTTACTAATAGCCATTTTATTTATCAAAACAATTTTGTTTCGAGCCGTTGCCACAACTAACTAGCTGTGGCCGTTATAGTCATGTCTGTAAACATGATGAGTTACATGTAGATACAGTTTAGCTATATAATATAGGTTAAATCTATTAAACAAGAGTAATCAAGGGATACAACAAAATGATTATTAACATATTCATGTACTAAAAAAGAATATTAAAGCAACCAAAGCGTAGAGGAAAGGCTCTGATAGAACTCCATGGTTGTCGACGATGACAGTTTTGTGACATTAAAAGTTTCCTAAGTGAGGCGGCTATAAGAATCTTTACAAGTAGTTCAAAGCTAGTCACCATATTTCTTACAATGGCAGGGAAGGCACTTATTATAACAAATTCATAAATGTATTACAATATTATCAACGATTGGTTATATGCTCCCTCCTTCCCGTGATAAATGTACTCATTTGACTTTTATGACCAAACTGACAATTTTTAGAATTTATAATTAAGTATATTTATTTAAACTTTAAAAAACACAAACCTTGGAGCTATTAGTAAATTATATGCAGTTTATTATGATCATAATTCTTCCGTCTATATTCAAAAATTTAGCTCTACTCGTTGATTCTAAAAATGGTCAGTTTGACCATAAAAGTCAAATGAAGAAATTTATTCTAGGACGGAGGGAGTAGAAAGTTCTATCACTATATTGGGCTATTATTAGCCTCTGCTAGTGTAATTATGGTTACTTAAACACAATCAAAGAGTCTGCCAAATAGGTTCCATAAAAATAATATCTGCTCCACAATATAATAAAATCATTATCAAAAGTCCATAGTCACATTAAATATCATACACAAATTGTAGTGTACTAAATGTGTAATCCAATTATCCTCTCCAAACATTCTAAAATCTCTAGAGTGGATCTAGCAATAAGCACACAAATGCAGATTTAAACTGTAAGAATTGATAAAGAGAGGATGTTACCAGCTTTTTTGGCTGCACGAAGAAGAAGCTCCTCTATCAGGTGCTGAGCAGGATCACCTTCTGGACACTTCTTGATGAAACATTCTACATGAGAAACCACTTCCTGATTGCTCAAATACTGATATAAGCCATCAGATGAGAGCACTAAAAATTGATCTCGTGTACAAAGTTTATGGTGACAAAGTGAAGGGGAACATGATAGGTATGGTGCTGTACCAATATACTCATTCCGAAACATTTCTAGTACTGCATCATTCAACTTGGGCTGCACTAGCACAAATCAAAATAGCAAGTGTCATTTTCTGTGTACACCTTTGACATAATTCACATATTTAAAACTAAGGTAAAAGAAAAGCTTTTCTGGTAGCAAGGTGATGCAACAATAGATGCAGAGACTCATCAATCTTGAACTTCTCCAATAGAAATAGGGAATTGTTATTTCCACAATGCCTTGCTCATATGAATGTGAGACCCATTTATTATTCATGCGAGGAGAGACTTGTAAAACTATTAACATTCCGTTGTGGAAATATCAATTCCCTGGAAATATAAACCCACCCGTAGTGTTAATCCAAAAATGTTCCAGATTAAACACATACAATTTGGAGATAAATAGATGATAAATGGAAGTTATAAATGTCACTAGGTCATCCCGATGTAGGACAAGGTGAGGTGGAAAATTAAGGAATAAACACGAGGCTCACAAGCCACAAAACACACACAATCCTCAAATAAGTATATTCAATAATCTAAAAATAAATAAAGATAACAACTCTTTATATAAGGAACTCTAGGACGTAACACTTAACGACCAAGTAAAGAATCCTATAGCTAAAAGGAAATAATCTTCTAATTAGAGTTTACATATAATTAAAACTACTCTCCTAATTTCAATCAACTACTATATTTAAAAAGAAAACAATCTCCTAACTAAAATCTATTACTATAATTAAATCTTCGAAAATATCCTACTTAAATTAAATAATAAATAAATACATAAATAATGAAATATTTATCTCTAAACAACAATATAAAATTCAAAATAAAATTCTTGATTTATGGCTCATTGATATTCGTGCTAAGGATTTATGGCTCAAGATGCCACATCGATTTAATAAAGGCTTTAAAACTCTACAATACTTTAATTGAATTTGTTAAGTCTTAAAAGATTGTTTTTTGATAATTTTTCATGTAAAATTTTAAAACAAAAATTACTATCTACTATATGCTTTGTATAGTATAACAAGTATATACAATAAAAAATAAAATAAATTAGACTGCCCAAGAAAACGCCTAATTCGTCTAGGAAAAAAGCAAGACACTGCTTAGGCGTTCTAAGTGCTACAAGCATCCTCAGACTTGGTCCGCCGATGTTTAGAACATTGTAGGATAAACCTTAATTCGATTAACCACAATAACCGAAATGAAGACTGAAGCCTTCAAAATCCCTAAGGACTTGATTAGCATGCAGGAAAGTATATGTGCTTTGTTAGTTTCAAATTGGTTTTGCACTTGTCCAAGACAAAACCTGCATAAGCTAATATATGGTTCAAAATCGCGGTTCAAAAGGTCATTTTTTGATTCGGTACTGGTTTTGGGCGATACATAGTGCAACGCTAGTTAGGAGTTTCAAAAAGATTATAAAAAATTATGAAAATTTTTAAATAAAAAGGAAAAAAACATCATCCAAGTATCTATTACACATTGCATTATCCAAATGATAAAACAAACATCTCGCGGATATATTTAATCACATTTACATTTCAATAAAGTTGATATTGATGTAATGATGTTATCTTAGCTCAAACGGTAGAGCACACGTTTTGTATGGACTTGTGGATGTGGATTTCAATTCCCCAGACAACGAAATAATATGTTAAGTATTTTAATTGCAAAATGAAGTACATAAACATTATAATTGAAACAATATAAGTACAATTTTTTCAAGCTATCAAATTAACTAGAAACTATAAAGTGTGCATAAATTTTTGGTGTCATTCTATAAGATTAAGTACAATTAGAATTTAGGTAAATTTAAATATTAAGATACCTCTCATAACCATTCAGATGATCTAATTTCAGTGTTCTAAAAGTCGCTAGTCGGTCCCATGTCGGTTGGCTACCGACTAGCGACTAAGGGATTAATCGGGGATTAATCGGCTAGTCGGATTTCAAACACCACAGTCAGATTTTAATAATTTAATTTAAAACTGAAGTTGAAAAAATTTAAAAATTAAAATGAAATATTACAATTAACTAAAAATTACCTAATTTAATTTATCCAACCTTTTCTTTAATGCCCACTAAGGAACTAATTAACTAAAACCAAAAAAAATTAAAAAAATAATAATTTTCCACTTTGGCCAGTTTGCCGACAAACTGCTTATGCCTTACAAGCCTTATATCACTATTCAGTTGATTGTAAACTATTTAGTATTTACAAAAAAAATAGAGAAATTGAGAGAGAGAGACGAGCCGATCTAGAAGCGACCACGATGGCGATTAAAGGCGCCGATCGATCGAAAAATAAAGCAGCGATTACGATCTAGTCATCGATCGAAGAGAGAGAAGACAAGAATTGCGATCCGATTCGTTAATGGCGACAACAATTGCTGATGAGGAAGAAGAAGAAGTCGGCGTCATCGGCGGCGGTTGAAGAAGAAGTCGGCGTCGTCGATCGAAGAAGAAGTCGTCGGCGGCAGTAGCAGTCGTCGGTCGAAGAAGTCGTCGGCGTCAGTCGAAGAAGAAGCAGCAACAGTCCGATTTGTTCCGATTTACCCCGACTTTACCAACTAATCGACGACTTGATCCCGACTAAGTCGGTGACGACTAAATCAAAGGACTAGGGGTTCTGGTCGACTATGAGCCTCAGGACAAACGAAACAAGTCTAGGAAGACTAAGCCGAGACTTTTAGAACACTGTCTAATTTATTAAGACATCATAATAATTCAGATCTTAATTCTCAAGTTTATCAAACACAACCCAAGTACAACTTATTTCTAAACAATTAAGTACAATTTTTTCAAGTTATACTTGACTTCATATTATATAGTATGATAACTTTTTTTCTAGGTACTAATATATGTACAATTTAACTACAATATTTTTTTTTTATCAATTTTATAAGTTATACTTAACTAGGTACATTTTAAGTACATAGTTTTTCTTTTCAAATTATACTTAACTAGGTGCTATATTGCTATATAGGTACAATTTAAGTAGAATTGAACTTAACGTATATTTTGAGTACAATTTCTTTTTCAATTTTTTCATGTTATACTTAATTACGTACTACATAGGTATATATGTATTTAAGTATAATTTACAATATCACTTGACTAAATATAATTTAAGTACAATTTTTTTAAAAACAATTTCAAGTTATACTTAATAGGTAATACATAAGTACAACTTTTTTTCAACTTTTTTTTAGGTAATATGTATAGAAAAAATTGGTAAGTAAAAGAATAATTTTATAAATTGTGGTTAACAAAATAATATTTATACCCAAACAACACTCAAAAAGGCCAACTATAATCAGTCAAAGAATTTATTTTAATTATAGTTATACACAAAATAGATCCCAAAGGGACAAATCCGATTTCCTAACATAGACTTAATTATATTATATATACATGACCCAAAGTTCAAATCCAAATTAATCATGAACATGACTCAAGTATACTTACACGCCCAAGCCAGAGCCCAAATCCAATTTGATCATGAACATAACTTAAGTATATTTACATGCCTAAGCCTAAGCCAATGCCAAAGCTAAATCCAATTTCAATTTAGTCAGTTACAAGTTTGAGATTAGAGAGAGCGAGACGGAGAGAGAACCTGACAATCAATTGGAGGTCGGAGAGAGTTCGCCTTGAGAGAGAGAAACCTTCATCAAATTGCAAATAAAGATTCGTGTTGTTTTGTCGTCTCCCCTTTACAGTCTTTAGCATGTTTAATTTATTTTTTTATTTTTTTTGCGTTTCTCCCCTTCACACTGTGATTTTCATTTATGCGGTCTAAAACCATTCTGTTACGAACCTAACTGTCAAAAATTACCCTTTACATGAGTAATTCCTAATTTTACGATTCACGTCAAGATTGTGGTTTGGCACTGGCCGAAACCTATTGGAGTAAAGACCGAAACTCTGAACAATGGCTGATATTAATTTCTAGTCCTAGGGTAAATTTAGGAGGAAATTTCCTCATCGCTGAACCATAAAATGTTTAGATCTAGGAAGAGGACACTTTACTTGAGAGATCTTGCTGAAGTTGGACTACAAACATGCATTCACGATGTGCATCCTTCATTTGATGCAAGGAGTTGTTCATTAAATACACAAGAACATCATACTCTCCCTAAGAAGTCCCTCTCTAGCAGCTCAAATGCCTGCCTATGTGACTCCTTATGCTCCAAAAGGGCTTCTTATACAATAATGAGGAAAGCTCAGACCAGCAACAAGATTTATGCAATGTGCTATATGGGCATTGTTTGATAGAATATGACTGAAATTAAGCATGTCATACTCTTGTGCAGAGTGGGAGAAGCACATAGTTTGGATTGAAAATAAAATTGTGTTACTTAGTCACAACCAAAGGCGTTTATGCGTCGGGTTTTCAAGTGTAAGTGGTAGTGTAAGATTTTGGGTTAATCACAGGTGGTAGTATGAATTTTACTTTATAATATTACACAACAACATACTCCATATGACATGACAAATCTCATCAAAACAGGCAATAGTATGAATTTTACTTTATAATATTGCTGTCAAGCTTGGTTTTAAATTAACTATCTAAACTTGAAGTTTTAGAGGTAAATTTCTCCTTTCTAAACATAGATTGATATGTTAGGTATGATCAATATATGAGGAACAACTTTTTATGTTAAAATTGTCATATAAAAAACTCTGACAACTAAACATCTTTTTGAAGTGGTAGAGTTTTTTTATTGCAATATTGCAAGCCTATACAAAAAAAATGAACAGTATATATAATTCCCAGATACAGAGATCTACATACCACCTAAGTCTATTAAGTTCCCATGACTGTTCTATTTGAGCTTCTCTATAAAAGTTTTGCAACAGCAAAAAAATAGAAAATGTAGCCAACAGACCTGCTTGAGGAATCCAGCACCAAATGCACGGGTAACCTTAAGACGCCCTTTTACTCTATCATTGACAATACAATGGCTATCATCCGGATGTTCATTCTTGATTCTTATAACTTCCTGCAACAATATATATTAGTGAGAAAATTTCTTTGAAAAAATGAGCAAATATGCAGCAATTAAATGAAAGAACTTCAAAGACTACGCCATCATCAACAAGAAGTAATCAAGACTCAACCTAAGAAATGACAATTAAAGATAAAAAAAATGGGTAACAAAAAATGGTTAAGTTCTTTTGAGTCTATTGAATACCCTGCAAAGGAGAATAACACATCATGGAAACATCATTTTTTAGTAATGTACCTAAAATCTATATCTGGAACTCTTCTTCCAGACAGGAGAAATATTTACCCTTTTTTTATTTGTATTTAGATTATTAAAGAACATTATAACAAAGGGAGAGATGAGCGTCTTACTCCCCCAAGTTTGTCAAAACACAATGCAAGACCAACTCTTAAAAGCTGTAATTTCAAAGCAATTGGGGTAAGTAACTGATAATCTCATAATTCATACATTTTAAATGACCTAATTTTGTTCATAATAATATTTTTATTAATTTAATCAATTTGTTTATTTTAATTTGCAGGAAATAAATAAATGGATGAAGTTGAGTTGAAAAGGGAGTTCTAGAAGCTTCCTAGTTGATTTTTGTTTAGACTCGAATAAAGAGGTGTAAGAAAGGAATACGTGGAATATTAGGATAAAGAGATTGATCTTATCTAGAGGTTGAAGAAAAATTGACCAAGTTCATTGTACCTAATTTAGGACACAAGTAATTTGCCTCCATAAATAGGGTTTTTTATTTTAGAGAGAGGGGAGCAAATTATTTTATGCAATTAGTAGTAGTTATTTTATTTGTTTTCATGTGATCATGTCTAGGTAACTTGTTAGATCTAGGAGGATGATGAAGCCAAGAAATTATTCACGATATTAATTGTGCTTAAATGTTTAATTGATTTCGCCTTCATGTTTCAATATTGAAATACCTTCATTTTATATTTTTTTATGTGATTTTTAAATTAATGTAAAGGTTTTGATAGATTATTATTAAGATATGAGTTTTTCATAATCCATGCTTGCACAAGAGATTTTGATGGATTATAGTTAATACTTAAATTTTCATAGTTTATACTTGTCAAAGTTAGTTATAAAATTACTAAATTAAGAGGAAGGGGGATCAAATGTATAGTTAATTTAATTTTGGACTTTAATTGATTTATTCTCCAAATTATGTACACCAAACCAATGGCGTAGTTCGAGTTATAAAAATGGAAGAGATTGGATTATTTGTTATGTTTATTGTTTAGTGGATTCAGATTTCTATATTGTTTTCTTATTATAAATTTTCATCTTTTAATTAGTTTAATTGTAGTTAATCAATTCTCCATCTTTATTTTTAATTCACCTAGAATAAATAATAAGGATATTTTAAAATTAATCTAGTCTCTATGGTTCGACATGTACTTATCAGTTCTTCAATTTGACACTGTGAACTTGCAATATTTAAAATTATCACATCCCCATCACATTAGAATGAACGAGAGAACTGGTAAAAAAAATGTGGCCATCACTAGATTTTAATTAAGAACTAAACACATTCACGATCACGATGTTAATGGTAAACAATGAAGTTGGGAGATAACAAACTGGTTCTACTGAAGCTCTATTTCAAGACACATGTAAGGGCCAGTGCAACAATAGTCTCATAACAAGAGAAATATTATAAGGCCAAGACCAATCACAGGGTTCACAAGGATATTAAGTAGCAAAAGATTAAGCCTAAATCTAGGTATATTAAGCGTTGATCACTCGATGGAAACGGTCAAAATTACAAGAAATTCTAAAGAATGTATCAAGAAGGAAAAATTACCAAAAATCCAGTGAAACATATACTTGATCCAAGAACACCAACAGAAATGTTGCATACCAAAGAAGTTCAGAAGCTAAAATTTCAATACCAAAAAGATTAGGAAAAGTAAAATAGTAACAATATAACTTATATTTTACCCAAAAAATAAACCAATATAACTTATCAATGATGGATAAGTTCAATCTAAAACAGTAAGTTGATTATGCAAAAAAAGATCACATTTTAATAAATTTAAAGGGCTCAGCATTTACGAACCCTATTTAACTTCACATGTAAGGTGTCCTGTCAAGACGACAGAAGCTTAAGAGAAGCTTCCTCAAACATTTAATCCTTCTAAGTTTAAGGGGAGGGGAGGGGAGGGGAGGGGAGGGGAGGAAGCAAAACAAAACAAAAAACAAACTAGGAAGAGGGTGTGAACTAACGACAAAGTCACAAGACCATTTCGGTGGAAGGGGTAAAGAAAAAGCAGTCTTTGTATTTTACCCAGTAAGAGAGCATCAAAAGATCAAAAGGATTTTATCCCAGACTTATAGGAGACAACCCTCTGACAATTGGATCACTTCTGTCTGATAAGGCTTTTAGATTGCAATCAAAACAATAATGAAAGGTGTGAACTTATTCCTAAATTTGTCAACCATCAAGTCTATATTTGATAACAGAGTAAAGAATCCATATAAACACTTATCAACTTGTCAATAAACTATTTTTGCTGCATATCAACATGTTAAGGAAGTCAATCAAGAAAATGGGAACCTATTATATACTCCTGGGATAAAAGTCCTGGTTGACTTTTCACGCATATTAAGAGGATGAATGAAATGACAAAATTATCCATAATAATGTCATTAAATATGGAGAGAGAATTAGAATAAGAAAAGTATGAGATATTTAATGCTACGGGTATAATAGGAAAATATGTGTAAAAGTTTGGTTATTAAAGGAAAATGGACATTTAACATGGGACTACTCAAAATAGTGATAATGACTTTTATCATAGGACGGGGGAGAATAAGGTAATGATATTTCAAACACAGTAACACACAAATAGAAAGAAAGGAGATCGAGGCAGAAAGCAAGCTACGAAGGTCAGAGACAAGGATGATAAGGACGACAAACCTGCTCATGAGCAAGATGTGTATAACCAAAATTTTCACATTGAGGATTTGTGGTATAAAGAGGCTTTAAATCAATCGTAAGACATAATTTTTTTATTAAAAAAAGAAAGGATCATATTGTTAAGAGGCCATTTGGATGGCCAAGGTTCTGGCTGAATTGAGAAAGCTACTGCTACAGGGCCCTGTATTCTGACTAAAGAGTTGAAGAAGTACAACTTGAATAAAGCAACTAAACCCACTAGTGTGATGGGAGATTAAGTAAATTTAGGGGTGTTTGTTTAGAGCTGAATGGTTGAATCAGTAAGCCATTCGGTGCGTTTGTTTTGAATAAAAATCATGTGAATGGCTGATTCGGTCAGATTTTTGGGCCGAATGGCCAAGTATAATTTTTTTGACTCAATGAAGTATTTTATATTTAATTTTTTTTTTACAATATTAAGTAATATTAAATAAATTTACAACAATTTTGAATTTTTTCAGAGGGGTAAAATAATAAAAATATGTTATTCAGATGTTTCAAACATGTCAATTATCAAACAACTTTTTTCATTCGGTATTCAGAATTATACTTCATTTTGCTCATTCAGATTACTTAAACATTCAAAACTATTTCATTCAGTTTTATCAAGCACCCCCTTAGAGCGGACAAAATCATATCTTCATATAGATTCCAGAGCTAAGGTGTCGCCTACCTCGTGCCACGGTGCCAGTTAAATAATATTTTTGCATCCAATAGACATTCCTTGTTTGAACCGGTAGAAAAGAAGATAAAGTTTTTTATACATCATAATGTGTTAAACGGCGGCCAAAAGAAGGCAACCCCATGCAGTTGGAACTCATTAACTATTGAAAAGAAGAAATATCAAACCCTACATGCAATCAGAAATTCTTAGCAAGTCAGAACTCTTTAAATAGTGAAAAGGGTTTGTCTTCCTGACGGTCCCAAAATCATGTTATGTCTATCTTTTTTTCCTGTCCCAGTCATATAGTGATACGAAAAACCATTGACCAATCGAGGATTTTTGTATGAGTTGGTGCAGTTGATGTTATATAAAACCTGGCAAGAGAAACTGAAAATACAAGCCTAAATCTTTCAACAGATACTCAAACTGAGAGATGTAAAAATTTTAGGATTTTGGAGCTTCAAAGTTTCTATCTTTACATACTATAACTAATTATATCTTCACTTTGCATCTCAAGAAAGTACATAAGAGTAATCAATGAATGTCATCAAATCTTTAAATAGAATGAAGCATTTTTAAAAGCCTAATAATATCCCAACAAATAAGGAAATGGAAACAATTAAGCTTTAAATGACCAGTACCAACTTACTTCTTCAATGCTTGTGCTATGATCAGTAGACAACTGCAGTGCAGTCAATCGAACAGCTTGAGCAGGAACCTCATTTGACATCTTCTTCGCCCCCTCGCCACCATCCATGGACTCCTCAACTATATCTTCTACGGTAGATTCACAATCTCCTGGCCCTTTTGAATCTGTACTTGAACTAACTTCTCGGGTTTCAAAATGTGCCACAATAGCCCGACTATCTCCCACATTCATCACATACACATCCTCATCTCTCATCAACACAACCAATAAACAGGAACCCATCAACGCAAGCTCTGGATATCGATCAAGTACCTTATTGGTCATATCCAGATACGCAATCTCAGTCACTTCAAGCGCTCTCGACATTGCCCTCAAAACCAGCTCATGGTCAACTGGACCCACTTTCCTCTTCCTACCATTTCTGCCACTACTAATTCTCTCCTCCCCTATTCTATTATTCTCCAATTCCAATTCCATTTTCTCTTCTTTGCCCTCCAATCCAAATCTCCAAGAAAACAATTTCCCACCTTCCTTATTCCTAATCAATCCATGTTTCAGTTTTGACAGCAGCAATGACCGTCTACTCACCGCAGAGCCAGCATCACTCACACTAAGCGCATCATCCACAGAAAATGCAAATCTTTCCGAACCAGAAAGATCAAGCCCATCTTCTGGGTCATCTTCAGCAAGAAATTCCCATAACCTCCTCCTTCTAACCTGTATCTCATCAGACTGAAAGGTCACTTTCTTCACTGATGAATTAGAATTAGTACTATTTGTATCTAAATTTGATGATGGATTGTTTACATTTGATTCCTCTGCATTTTCTGAAGCCACTACCGCATTCACAGTTTCTTTAGAGTCCCAAAATAATCCCTCTAATTCTTTATAAACAGCTTTATATAAATTACCCATCAGGAATTCAGGGGCGTCAGGGCCATTAAACCCATCATAAATCCCAACAAAAAGCCAACCATGCTCTTCCGATACAACCACATGCACTCGGTCCTCCCCAGCTTTCCCTAAAGCCCACTGAACATCATCACTCTCTCCTCTCCTAATAATCTCCGACCGATCATTATTACTTAATTTAGTATTACAATCTTCCTTATTACGTACCGGCACAACCCACGGCCGATTCTTCTCCGAGAAATTCCGCTGAAACGCTTTCCTAATTCCCGGAATGCCCTTCCGCCGCTTCTTTTTCACGTACATGCCACCAAGCGGCGCCGAGAAAGGAACTCTTCCACCGCCATCCGAACCAGCGGTCGGTTCAAGAGGACCGGATAGCGCCCCTCGCTCGATCGGACCGGACATGAAGAAAGCCCTCTCCATCGGACCGGAGGCATGCTCATTTCCGCCGCGAGGCAAAGGTTGCAGAGGCAAGGAGCTAAACGAGGCCGTACTCTCGAAACCATTAACTATACTAGACTTCATTCCGCCACCAACTGAATCAATGGCATCGTCGTAAATATTCTCAAGCTGGAGGACAGTTCGGGGAGTCGAGGTGTTCGCACTCACCGAGGCTCCTGAAATAGCCTTGAATCCGGTTTCTGGTAACCCAACTGGCCTAGACTTCGCCGGTTCATGAGAAGGAGAGAACCGGAGTGACTGCGACGGAGAAACAAACCGATCGGACGGAGTAGGAGAGAGAAATCGAGCAGACGAACGAACATAGCAAAATGAGTGACCTAGGGTTTCATCCAACGGCTCGGTCGCCGTGAAGATCATCTCCGGCTCACTCCGGTTCGCCGCCGGGTTGAAGCACGGACAGAGCTGCGAGAATCCACTCCCCATCGCATTTGATTCAGCCACCGGCAACTCTATTTCTATAGAAAGAAAGTAGTATGAGTATATGTATGTTTTTAGAGAGAGAAAGTTACACTGGTTTTGATTTTGTAATGATTTTTGCGGAGTTGATGAAAGTTAAAAAATAGGAGAGAGAAAAGGAAAGAGATGACTAGTTTTGTTTTCTGGAGAGAGAATATATGTATGTATGTCTGTTGACTGTTATTAAAAAATGTATATAGTACTATTTCAAATTTATTGCAACGCATATTTCAAATGAAAAAAATGAAATAATGTGACTCACTCCAATCTTATTAAATAATTTTTATTTTAAAATAAAATATTATTATTTATTTTTAAAATCAATTTAAAATATTTTCAAATTTAAAATAAAAAATAATATTAATTCTTTTAATTTTAGTTATAAATACTGCAAATTATCTAAATAGTACTATTTATATAAAAAGCTATTGATTCATAATTTTAATTAATCATCTTAAATTTGAGTTTGTAAATGTCATAAATTAACTTTCAAAAGTCAATAATAATTTTATAATTTTAAAACGCTACGAGTATATTTGTTTTGTTTGAATTGACATTTTAAAAAAACACAAAGATTAAAAAATATATACATTTTAAATTTATTAAAATGGATAAAAAAGAAATAAATTATTATTTAATATAAGAACACTAAGGGTTGTTTGATAAAAACTGAATGAATCTGAATCTGAATGAGCTGAATCTGAATGAAAAAGTTGTTTGATAAATGATATGTCTGAAATATCTGAATAACAGTATTTTACTATTTTACCCCTCTAAACTATGCTGAACAGGTATATAATTTTGTCTGGACGT
Organism: Panax ginseng; assembly: GCA_020205605.1. Classification (NCBI taxonomy): domain Eukaryota; kingdom Viridiplantae; phylum Streptophyta; class Magnoliopsida; order Apiales; family Araliaceae; genus Panax; species Panax ginseng. Next base: position 79,783,549 of record CM035143.1, on the reverse strand, counting down.
ATATAAAAAAATTAAATACAATATTCATTGTACAACAAATAAAAATAAATAATTCAAATAAATTATCAATCAAAGTATTGAATAATTCAAACAATATAGAAAATAAGAAATGTAACGAGTTAAACAAACATGTCAACATAATAATAAAATTACATTAATTTCAGTGAGTCACTTTATAGTTCAGGAGCAATTTGGTCACATAGATTGTTCATATATTGTACGCCTTGAGGGCCCCATTACACTACATCTTGCTCTCCTTCGTGATTTTCTTCATATTGTTCATCATCTCCATCAATTGTGGTAGCTTGATCATACTGAGCAAATAACGCATCCTCAATATTCTCTTTTCTTATAAAATTGTGAACAACAAAGCAAGCAATAACTACATCTCTTTGCACTGAAAAAGGATAAGGCGTCATCTGCTTCAATATTGGGAATCTTGCTTTTAATACACCATAGGCACGCTCAATAATATTTCTGAGTTGGGCATGAGCATGATTAAACTTTTCTTTTCTATTTAAGGCACGTCGACGTCGAAAATCTGCTAACCAGTACCTTGTGTTGCGATATGGAGATAAAAAGCCTCGAGTGTTTGTATATGCAGCATCACAAAGATAATATTTATCTACAATTATAAAAATAAAATTTAACCCAAGTTATTAAAATAAATAATCAAATATGATAATCAAATAAAAAATTGTAACACATACAATGGAAAGTCGGAATTAGGATCGAAGACAACTTCTGTTAATACTCTTGAATCATGTAATATTCCTTCCCATCCAGCCCAAACAAATGTGAATATCATATTGAAATCACAAATTCCTAATACATTTTGATAGCATTCACCCCCTTCCTCGTTCTCTATAGCGAGCTTGTTGATCTACAGGAATAACTACATGTACAAGTGTGCCATCTAGTGCACCAACCACTCCCTACATTGAACGATTATATTTATGTTATCCACATATTCGCAAATATATATTTGTGACAATTATATTTATCAAATTTAAAAATACATACCGAATTTTTTTCCCGTAAGTCTTTATGGGTCCCCGGAACATTTGGATTTGGATCAAAAGATGTGGGCACTATGATTTCCTTTGCAAATTCTATCATTCCATTCAGCACCTCGTGAAAAAATTTATGAACTATGTTAGGAATAAGCATGTGAATGTTATTCCTATTTACATATGATTTGATTATGATATATATGAACGAATATGCAAGTATGCTTACATTAAGAAAAGCTGTAAAGTCCTTTGATAGATAATAGAAACATGTGTACAAGGACTTAGAATGAATTGATCAAGTATGTTAGGTTGATCCTACATAAGCAAAACGACTTTGTAAAATCCTTAAAAAGAAATGATGTACAAGGACTATAAACATAGAAAGATCAAGCATGTTAGGTTGATCTTATGATGTAATAGATAGGTTTGTCTGATCGTCGAAACCTTTCAGAAATCGAGATCCGCCAAGAGAGTCAAGGAAAACTCGAGAGCTATCAAGGCAGAATCGTAGTATAAGACCCCAAATTTTATGAATAAAGAATAATTTTCTCGAAATATATTTTTGAATATTATGGTGTGGATTTGATATAATGTTATAGTTTTGGGTAATATTTAAAATTTTTTGCAAAGTAATCAAGTGGTTATATAATATTCGATTGGTCAGGGAATATTCGTTTTAACAGGAAATATTCGTACGACGGCATAATCATTAGTGGACCCCACAACAGAAGTATTGTCGTAGTTAGAAAACGACAGAATTATCTTTTAATAAAAATAATGGCGAAAGTGTTACCGTTAAAACTGTTGAACTACCTGGTAGTAAAAGTACAAAGAATGTCTGGCGTGGTTGCATAAGTAGCACACGATATTGATTATTAATGCTTACGTGAGAAGTCACTTAGTTATACTCAATTATTGCTATAGTAATTGATGCATCATATCTCTCATATTATTGATTCAATTATTGTCACAGATCATCTCGCAATATATTTATTATTATTAAATCAATAATTGGGACGACAAAATTATTCATATTATTATTTGCAATATCGACAATGTTCAGAAGTTTTGTCGAGGAGAGGTTTGGTCACCTAATAATTGCGCCAATAAGGAGAAATCCATATCGGAAAGCCCCTCTTTCCGGGAACGACACGTTGTTAAATATTGTGAGTTATAATATTAATGATGAATAAGTTGTATTGATTAAAGATGAAATTGATAGTTCCATTGTGTTGAGATTATTAGTGTTAGTGGAAATCGACATTTGTTTCGATAATAATTGATGTCTGGAGGTTATACTGACCAATCGGGTAATTAATCGGATAAATGAGCAATTAATTGCTATTATTTCACATGCTTATAACTATTTGTTCACATGTGTGTACTATTGATTCACATTCATGTACTATTAGGGGAGGTGGTGCAAGATTGATAATACTTGCATGACTAAATTATAAATGGAGGTATAGTTGAAGGTACTACACTGTAATTAGTTTTTTCACATGATTATACTATTGAGTCACATGAATGAACTATTAATTCACATTATTTACTATTAAGGGAGGTGGTGCAAGTTTGATAATATTTGCAGGACTAAATTAAAAATGAAGAAAAAGAGAAAGGTATTATACTGTAATATTTCGAGCCCCAAAACGTGCAATTATCGAAACTATATTTTCCTATAAATAGAAGCTCATTCTTCCTTCATTTCTCACCAATTCACAAAAGCTTTAGAGCAATTATTATAGAGAGAAATTATAGAGAGAAAGAAGAAGAGAAGTCTGTTACCTCACTATTCTAGTATCCAGTTTTTCCAAGGTAAGGGGTATTATTTCTTTCGTATTCATGAAGAGAGTTTTTTTCTTTCAATACTCGTAAGGGTTGTTATTCCATTCTTTATTATTCTATTGGAATAACCTATCGTAATGATCTATCGCATGCTGGTGAATTTCGTTGTTATTCCATTCTTTATTATTCTGTTGGAACATCACATGCATGCGGATTACGCATGACTGGTTCCATTCTTTATTATTCTGTTGGAACATCACATGCATGCGATGTAATTATGCATGACTGGTTCCATTCTTTATTATTTTGTTGGAACATCCTCTGCATGCGGATTACGCATGACACTCGTTCCATTCTTTATTATTCTGTTGGAATAACTCACATGCATGCGGATTACGCACGCTCTGGTGAATTCTTACATTATTTCATTCTTTATTATTACGTTAGAATAATCTGTCTACGTGGATTACCGCATGGCAGAAAAAATCCATTTGTGGTTTCATATATTCTATTATACTCAGTTGATTAAAGTTTTGACTTCTATACTCCATGAAATTAGTGGAATATCCTTGATATTTGCGCTTCATCTAGTATCTTTTAATGGAAATATTCTTCTGAGCATTCTTTAATTTTACTCCACAAAACAGTATCATGTTGACAATTTGGACGTTATTAATTTTTGGATAAATTAAATTATAAATCTTTACAAATTTATCCTTGAACTTGTTTTATTGAATTCTTATATCATTGTCATCATCCTCATGTTTATAATATGTTGAAAGTCATCTGTGGCCTGTAGTGCATAAATGGATTTGGTATGATTATGACCAGGGATTATTCGGTATAATCATGACCGTAATGTCAAAAATGATGTGGTAAAAGTCCTCATTGGCCGTAGTACATTGATGGACAGTTGTTGGCATGATCATGACCATTGATGAATACACGAATATCCTTGGCCCGTAGTACATGGATAATTTGTGGTTGTGATACTAATGAATATCATTGGCCGTAGCGCAAGGATGATGTGGTTTATTTATTAAGCCGAGTCTCAGAAATAAAAGTGATGAAAAACCTTTTAAATCATAGAAGATAGTAGATTTTATTCTCTACTTGACTCTTCTAATGGATTGCTTGTTCCGCTGCAGTTAAACTTGATGTTTATTATATTTTATCAATTTAACACTGTTGAAGGCTAATGATAATTTATTTTGCATTATCTTAGTCATAATATTTTTTACTGGGCTAGTTGAGCTCACCCTTTCTTTCATTGTTCTCTTTAGGAAATAAGAACGTAGTCAGGACTAGTCAGGGAACGGAGTGACGGTCTAGATGATAGCATTAGTAGTCCTCACTATTCTGTTAAATAGTGTTACAGTAAATGTAATGAGGACTCCATTGAGTGTGGATATTGTCTAGATGACAATATTCTTATTAAAACTCTTAGATTATGTTTTGTCGTATTTTACACGACTGTTGTATAATAAAGTTGTATTTGATTTTTGTACCATGTATTTGGGGAATCAAGATGGGTGATGTATACCTATTTTGGGGGCGTCACTAAGGGATATGATCCCTGGCTGAGATGTGAGACAAGAACTAGGAGGGGAGAGACGGGGAATTCCTTCGCTAGTATGACCTACCTAAGTTTATTTGGTATTTAATTGGTCGGTAAGAGTATAGGGATAATATGTTGCATGTCAATTAACCCTTGTTTTGTGGCAGTATTTGAAAATGACATTTGAGAATGTTGAGAATAGCAATGGAGCACAGGAGACCGTTGAGTCACCACAGATCAACACTCGGGATAATGTGCATCAGGAAGGCAATAATCCTCAGATGAACAACAACACCGACCAAATGGCGAATGACGGAATGTTTAGGAGCTTTCTGCAATTCGTAAAACATCAGGAAAGAGAGACTCCTGTCCAAAATGCAGGTGGAAACACTGAAAACTCTCGGACGGTCACCGCTAAACAGTTCAAGGAGCTGGGACCACCGGAGTTTATTGGAGAGCCAAAATAACTTAAGGCGGAGACGTGGATAAAGCATATCACCAAGATATTTGATGTCTTGGGATGCTCCGAGGAGCAAAAGGTTCCCTTTGCCACCTTTATGTTACGAGGAGAGGCAGATTATTGGTGGGAATCGGTAAAGCGTACTCAACCTGCCGCACTGAAGATGTCTTAGGAGAAGTTCCAAGAACTATTCAACGACAAGTACTTTCCCGAAAGTATTCGTCACATGAAAGAGGTAGAGTTCATCAAGTTGGAGCAGAACAATATGACCGTGTCGCAGTACGAAGCTAAGTTTGTCGAGTTGTCCCGGTTTGCGTCTCACTTGGTTGATAATGAGGAGAGAATGACGCGGATGTTTCTAAGAGATTTGAAACCCGAGATACATCAATACTTAATTTCTCACAAACTGTGTTTGTATTCAGATGTTGTTAATAGGGCTCAGTTATTGGAGCGCGATAACGAAGTCAACTCAACAAGAGAAAGCGGTAAACAAAATGATAATAGCGGTGGTAGCGATCATTGAGCGGTGACAACAAACGTGGATGGAATCAACATGCAAAAATGGTAACCACGGTGGTAATCATGGCCAAGACAAAAATGGACATTTCAAAAGAGGAGATTCAACAATGATGGAAAGAGACAAGATCAAAGACCCGTGGTTAAGGAAGGAGAACGACCACCTATCATATGCTTCAAATGCGGAGGGGAGGGACATATCAGTCCAAATTGCGCGATGCCATCCAAAGCGTGTTATAATTGTGGAAGAGAAGGTCACCTAGCCTGATTTTATTGTGCACCGAAGACATGTCCAGTTGGAACGGTGTCACAAAATACCGTCCTAGACAAGTCAAAACCAGTAGTTCAAGGGAGAGTGTTTGTTGTGACCTCCCAGAAAGTAAGGAACCCGAACGAGGTCATCACGGGTAAGCTTATCATAAACTCTAGCGAAATCTATACCTTATTTGATATCGGTTCTACCCATTCTTTTATTTATCCTACTTGCGTTCAACGATTAAATTTGACTCCGGAGAAATTAGACTTTGACTCATCTGTGGAAACTCCGTTGGGAGAAACCTTCATTACATCTACTGTTTATAAGTCTTGTTTGGTTCAAATCGGTACCCTCACATTACCTGGTGATCTTATTTCATTGAAAATACTTGCATTTGACGTGATTCTAGGGATTGATTGGTTAACTACTCATCATGCTAAAATTGATTGTTTTCGTAAGGTTATTAGCTTTTATATTTCTAATCAACCTATTATGCAAATTCAAGCGACCAAACCATTAAAATCAATCACGGTCATCTCAAGCCATAAAGCTATTCGTTTATTGAAAAATGGATGTCAATCTTTCTTAGCTCATGTCACAGATTTAAACAAAAATACATCAAATTTGAAAGATATTTCTATTGTTAATAAATTTCCTGACGTATTCCCTGTGGCCTACCCCCAGAGCGTAAAATTGAATTTTGTATCGACCTTGAACCAGGTAGAAAAACCCATTTCCAAAGCCCCATATCGAATGGATCCTATTGAACTTCAGGAGTTAAAGACCCAATTGCAGGAATTGTTAGAAATTGGTTTCATTCGTCCTAGTACGTCTCCTTGGGGTGCTCCTGTTCTATTCGTGAAGAAGAAAGATGGGAGTATGCGACTTTGTATTGACTACCGGGAACTGAACCATGTCACCATCAAGAATAGGTATCCGTTACCTCGCATTGATGATCTGTTTGACCTGTTGCAAGGAGCATAATTCTTTTCAAAGATCGATCTTCGTTCTGGATATCATAAGCTGAAGGTTAAAACTGGGGATATTCCAAAGACTGCCTTCAGAACTCGGTACGGGCATTATGAATTCTTAGTCATGTCTTTTGGATTGACTAATGCTCCTGCTGCCTTTATGGATATGATGAACCGAGTATTCAAGGAATATTTGGATCACTTTGTGGTCGTCTTAATTAATGACATCCTCATATATTCCAAAAGCCATAAAGATCATGAGCAACACTTGAGGCTGATACTCCAAAAGCTTCGTGAAAACAAGCTTTATGCCAAGTTGAAGAAATGCGAGTTCTGGCTTGAGGAAGTAGCATTCCTTGGGCACGTAGTATCAAGTCATTGAATATCTTTTGACCCAGCAAAGATTGAAGCTATTCAATTAGTGACCGAAGTACGTAGCTTTCTCGGATTAGCTGGTTATTATCGAAGATTCGTGGAAGGGTTTTCTCGAATCGCTACTCCATTAACTCAGCTGACTCGGAAAGATATAAAATTTGGTTGGAGCGTGGAATGTGAGAAGAGTTTTTAAGAACTCAAGAGGAGACTCATTTCAGCACCTGTTCTGACAATATCATCTGGCTAGGAGGGATTTATCATTAATAGTGATGCATCGGCAAAGGGTTAGGATGTGTTCTCATGCAACATGGGAAAGTCATAGCCTATGCCTCGTGACAACTCAAAGAATATGAAAGGAATTATCCTACTCATGATCTAGAGTTGGCAGCTGTCGTTTTTGCGCTTAAGATTTGGAGGCATTACCTGTATGGAGAGAAAGTGGAGATCTATACGGATCATAAAAGTCTCAAATATTTCTTCACTCAAAAGGAACTCAACATGCGGCAACGACGATGGCTTGAGTTGTTGAAATATTACGATCATACCATTCAATATCATCCTAGAAAAGCGAACGTGGTAGCTGACGCATTGAGTAGAAGATCATATACGGGTACGAGTGCAATATTGTCAAAGCAAAGGCCCATTTTGTGTGACTGGCAAAGGATGGAGATAGAGTTAAAGACTTCGGGGACCAATGTGATGATGGCGAATATACGAGTAGAACCGACTTTAATCGATAAAGTTAAAAGCGCGCTCAAACTCTAGGACACACGGAGGTGATGCGTATGAGGAAGAAAGTGCAAGAAGGTGCTATTCCGAAAGAAAGAATCGATGAAGAAGGAATACTTCGAGTCAACTCCAGACTTTGTGTTCTAATAACCCTGATTTAAAGTATAAAATTATGATGGAGGCGCACAACACACCGTTTGCAATCCATCCTAGGAGTACCAAAATGTATCGTGATCTTCGACATACATTTTGGGGAGCAATATGAAGAGAGAGATAGCGGAGTTTATCTTAAGGTGTTTAACTTGTCAACGAGTCAAGACGGAGCACAAGTACAAAAAGGTCTATTGCAACCACTTGAAATTCCAGAATAGAAGTGGGAGCACATTACCATGGATTTCGTTACCGATCTTCCTAAGGTTCCTAAAGGCATAGATGCGATTTGGGTCATTGTTGATAGATTGACCAAGTCTGCTCATTTCTTACTGATACAATAAACTTATACACTTTAAAGTCTTGCTCCTATGTACATAAACGAGATTATAAGATTGCATGGTATGCCAGTATCCATAGTTTCTGATCGAGACCCAAGATTCACTTCAAGATTTTGGGTTAGTTTGCTAAAAGCTATGGGCACAGATTTACAATTTAGCTCGGCATATCATCCTCAGATGGACAGGCAGTCGGAGAGGACTATTCAAACTCTTAAAGATTTATTAAGAATCTGTGTCCTTGACTTCAAAGGAAGTTGGGACAAGTTCTTACCATTGGTAGAGTTTTCCTACAACAACAGTTATCAAGCAAGTATTGACATGGCTCCATTTAAGGCGCTGTATGGAAGAAAGTGTCGTTCTCCAGTATGCTGGGATGAGGTGGGTGAAGCAACGTTGTTGGGACCGGAGTTGGTACATATGACTACAAAAAATATTCAAACGATCTGACAACGTATAAAAACCTCACAAGATCGACAAAAGAGTTATGCTGATCTTCATCGAAAGGACGTGGAATTCGATATTGGAGATCATGTGTTGTTATGTGTTGCTCCATAGAAGGGAGTTATGAGATTTGGAAAGAGAGGAAAGCTCAACCCTCGATTCATTGGCCCGTTTTTAATCCTCGATCGAGTAGGAACTGTGGCCTATAGACTCGCCTCACCGCCAAGTATGTCTCGTGTTCATAACGTTTTTGACATATCTATGTTACGAAAATATGTGAAAGACCCGAACCATATTATTGAATTAGAACCAGACGAGATAGAGGGAGATTTAACGTATGAAGAGTTACATGTTAAAATCTTGGATAAGAAGGATCATATTCTACGCTCTAAAGTTATACCTCAAGTCTAAGTTTTGTGGAGAAACCACGATGTTGAGGAAATGACCTGGGAGTTAGAATCTGAAATGAAATCAAGGTATCCTCACCTCTTCGATATACCAGGTACGTACCCTAATTTGGAGGACGAAATTTCATAAGAAGGGGAGGTTGTAAGACCCAAACTTTTATGAATAAAGAATAATTTTCTTGAAATATATTTTTGAATATTATGGTGTGGATTTGATATAATGTTATAGTTGTGGGTAATATTTACAAATTTAGCAAAGTAAACAAGTGTTTATATAATATTCGATTGGTCGGGAAATATTCGTTTTAACAGGAAATATTCGTACGACGGCACAATCATTAGTGGACCCCACAACAGAAGTATTGTCGTAGTTAGAAAGCGATGTAATTATCTTTTGTAAAAATAACTTGGCGAAAATATTTATCGTTAAAACTGTTGAACTACCGGTAGTAAAAGTATGCGATGTCTGGCGTGGTTGCATAGTAGCACACGATATTGATTATTAATGCTTACGTGAGAAGTCACTTAGTTATACTCAATTATTGCTATAGTAATTGATGCATCATATCTCTCATATTATTGATTCAATTATTGTCACAGTATCATCTGCAATATATTTATTATTATTAAATCAATAATTGGGACGACAAAATTATTCATATTATTATTTGCAATATTGACAATGTCTAGAAGTTTTGTCAAGGAGAGGTTTGGTCACCTAATTGCGCGCCAATAAGGAGAAATCCTTATCTAAAGCCCCTCTTTCCAGGAGCGACACGGTTGTTAAATATTGTGAGTTATAATATTAATGATGAATAAGTTGTATTGATTAAAGATGAAATTGATAGTTCCATTGTGTTGAGATTATTAGTGTTAGTGGAAATCGACATTTGTTTCGATAATAATTGATGTCTGGAGGTTATACTGACCAATCGGGTAATTAATCGGATAAATGAGCAACTAATTGCTATTATTTCACATGCTTATAACTATTTGTTCACATGTGTGTACTATTGATTCACATTCATGTACTATTAGGGGAGGTGGTGCAAGATTGATAATACTTGCATGACTAAATTATAAATGGAGGTATAGTTGAAGGTACTACTGCTGTAATTAGTTTTTTTCACATGATTATACTATTGAGTCACATGAATGAACTATTAATTCACATTATTTACTATTAAGGGAGGTGGTGCAAGTTTGATAATATTTGCAGGACTAAATTAAAAATGAAGAAAAGAGAAAGGTATTATCTTTGTAATATTTGAGCCCCAAAGCGTGCAATTATCGAAACTATATTTTCCTATAAATAGAAGCTCATTCTTCCTTCATTTCTCACCAATTCACAAAAGCTTTAGAGTAATTATTATAGAGAAAAATTATAGAGAGAAAGAAAAAGAGAAGTTTGCTACCTCACTATTCCAGTATCCAGTTTTTCTAAGGTAAGAGGTATTATTTCTTTCGTATTCATGAAGAGATTTATCTTCTTTCAATACTCGTAAGGGTTGTTATTCCATTCTTTATTATTCTGTTGGAATAACTCGTATGCATCATGATCTATCGCATGCACAGTGAATTCTGTTGTTATTCCTTTCTTTATTATTACATTGGAACATCCATGCATGCGGATTACGCATGAGGCTGGTTCCATTCTTTATTATTCTGTTGGAACATCACATGCATGCGGATTACGCATGACTTGATTCCATTATTTATTATTACATTGGAAAATCTTATGCATGCGGATTACGCATTGACTGGTTCCATTCTTTATTATTATGTAGAATAACACATGCATGTAAATTACATGCGCTGGTGTATTCTTCTGTTATTCGATTCTTTATTCTTCTGTTGAAATAATTTGTCTATGTGGATTACCGTATGGCAGCAAAAATCCATTTGCGGTTTCATATATTCTATTATACTCAGTTGATTAAAGTTTTGGCTTCTATACTCCGTGAAATTAGTGGAATATCCTTGATATTTGCGTTTCATCCAGTATCTTTTCATGGAAAATTCTTGTGAGCATTCTTGAATTTTACTCCACAAAGCAGTTTCATGTTGACAATTTGGACGTTATTGATTTTTGGATAAATTAAATTATAAATCTTTACAAATTTATCCTTGAACTTGATTTATTGAATTCTTATATCATTGTCATCATCCTCATGTTTATAATATGTTGAAAGTCATCTGTGGCCTGTAGTGAATAGATGGACTTGGTATGATTATGACCAGGAATTATTCGGTATAATCATGACCGTAATGTTACAAATGATGCGGTAAAAGTCTTCATTGGCCGTAGTGCATTGATGGACAATTGTTGGCATGATCATGACCATTGATGAATACACGAATATCCTTTAGTGCATGGATAATTTGTGGTCGTGATACTAATGAATATCATTAGCCGTAGTACAGGGATGATGTGGTTTATTTATTAAGCTGAGTCTCAGAAATAAAAGTGATGAAAAACCTTTTAAATCATAGAAGATAGTAGATTTTATTCTCTACTTGACTCTTCTAATGGATTGCTTCATTCATTGCATGATTAAACTTGATGTTTATTATATTTTATCAGTTTAACACTATTGAAGGCTAATGATAATTTATTCTGCATTATCTTAGTCATAATATTTTTTACTGGGCTAGTTGAGCTTACTCTTTCTTTCACTGTTCTCTTCAGGAAATAAGAACGTAGCTGAGGACTAGTCGGGGAACAGAGTGATGGTCGGAGGATGATAGCATTAGTAGTCCTCACTATTACATTAAATAGTGTTACAATAAATGTAATGAGGACTCCATTGAGTGTGGATATTGTCTAGATGACAATATTCTTATTAAAACTCTTAGATTATGTTTGTCGTATTTTTTACATTACATCGTTGTATAATAAAGTTGTATTTGATTTTTGTACCATGTATTTTGCGACTCAAGATGGGTGATGTATATCTATTTTGGGGGCGTCACGGTTTAGTATCAAAGCTTAGGGATATGATCCCTATTGAGATGTGAGACAAGAACAAGGAGGGAGAGGCTACGAATTCTTCGCTAGTATATGACCTATCTAAGTTTATTTGGTATTTAATTTGGATTGTCGGAGTATAGGGATAATATGTTGCATGTCAATTAACCCTTGTTTTGTGGCAGTATTTGAAAATGACATCAGAGAATGTTGGGAATAACAATGGAGCACAGGAGACCATTGAGTCACCACAGATCAACACCCAGGATAATGTGCATCAGGAAGGCAATAATCCTCAGGTGAACAACAACACCGACCAAATGGCAAACGACGAAATGTTTAGGAGCTTTCTACAATTCGTACAACATCAGGCAAGAGAGATTCCTATCCAAAATACAGGTGGAAACACTGGCAACTCTCGGACGGTCACCGCTAAACAGTTCAAGGAGCTGGGACCACCGGAGTTTATTGGAGAGACAAAACCACTTAAGGCGGAGACGTGGATAAAGCAGACCACCAAGATATTTGATGTCCTGGGATGCTCCGAGGAGCAAAAGGTTCCCTTTTCCACCTTTATGTTGCGAGGAGAGGCAGATTACTGGTGGGAATCGGTAAAGCGTACTCAACCTACCGCACTGAATATGTCTTGGGAGAAGTTCCAAGAACTATTAAACGACAAGTACTTTCTCGAAAGTATTCGTCACATTAAAAGAGGTAGAGTTCATCAAGTTGGAGCAGAACAATATGACCATGTCACAGTACGAAGCTAAGTTTGCCGAGTTGTCCTGGTTTGCGTCTTACTTGGTTGATAATGATAGAGAATGACGCAGATGTTTCTAATAGGTTTGAAACACGAGATACGTCAATACTTAATTTCTCAAAAACTGTGTTTGTATCCAGATGTTGTTAATAGGACTTAGTTATTGGAGCGCGATAACTAGTCAACTCAACCAAGAGAAAGCAGCCGACAAAATGATAATACCAGCGGTAGCAGTCATCGAAGCGGTGACAACAAACGTGGAGGGAATCAACATGACAGAAATGGTAACCACTTCGGTGGTAATCATGGCCAAGACAGTAAAAATGGATATTTCAAGAAGAGGTGATTCAACAATGATGGAAAGACGTCAGCATCAGCACCCGTGGTTAAGAAAGGAGAATGACCACCTATCATATGCTTCAAATGCGGAGGGGAGGGACATATCAGTCCAAACTGCGCGATGCCATCCAAAGCGTGTTATAATATGGAAGAGAAGGTCACCTAGCCCGATTTTGTCGTGCACCGAAGACAAGTCTAGTTGAAACGGTGACACAAAATAACGTCCCAGATAAGTCTATACCTTATTTTATACCGGTTCTACCCATTCTTTTATTTCTTCTACTTGCGCTCAACGATTAAATTTAACTTCGGAGAAATTAGACTTTGACTTATCTGTGGAAACTCCGTTGGGAGAAACCTTCATTACATCCACTGTTTATAAGTCTTGTTTGGTTCAAATCGGTACCCTCACTTTACCTGTTGATCTTATTTCATTGAAAATACTTGCATTTGACGTGATTCTAGGGATTGATTGGTTAACTACTCATCATGCTAAAATTGATTATTTTTGTAAGGTTGTTAGCTTTCATATTCCTAATCAACCTATTATGCGAATTCAAGCGACCAAACCATTAAAATCAATCACGGTCATCTCAAGCCATAAAGCTATTCATTTATTAAAAAATGGATGTCAAGCTTTCTTAGCTCATGTCACGGATTTAAACAAAAATACGTCAGTTTTGAATGATATTTCTATTGTTAATAAATTTCCTGACGTATTCCCCGAAGAAATTCCTAGCCTACCCGCAGAGCGTGAAATCGAGTTTAGTATCGACCTTGAACCCGGTACAAAACCCATTTCCAAAGCCCCATATCGAATGGCTCCTATTGAACTTCAGGAGTTAAAGACCCAATTATAGGAATTGTTAGACATTAATTTCATTCGTCCTAGTACGTCTCTTTGGGGTGCTCCTGTTACATTCGTGAAGAAGAAAGATGGGAGTATGCGACTTTGTATTGACTACCGGGAACTGAACCATGTCACCATCAAGAATAGGTATCCGTTACCTCGCATTGATGACCTGTTTGACCAGTTGCAAGGAGCATAATTCTTTTCAAAGATCGATCTTCGTTCTGGATATCATCAGCTGAAGGTTAAAACTGAGGATATTCCGTGAGGGCCCCGAATCCGAGGTCCCGAATCACCGCGGATCCGGTTCAATCATTCTAACACTATTATTATATTTACGGAAGATATAAACATAAATTGTTTATACATTAAACTTACATACTTTTCCCCAAGGTCGAGTAACGTTAACTTAATACACAAATCATAACTTATTTAACACAAAACATTATTATTATACAACACTATTATAAATCTAATCGCGCACATTAACTTTAAGCTGAAACTGTCTTTAACCTTTCCTTGTATCCGACGCGTTCGTCTTAATCTGCAATGTTTTATCATAATATAGAAAGGGTGAGCATAAAGATTTCCCAGCAAGTTTAAGTTCAATAATATAACGATATATCATGATTAAAAGAGTCTGAATAATATGTTGGCTATAATTCAAAAATATAATTATGAACTAGCAGGAACAAACTTTTGACTGAACAAGTATTATATATGAACAAATATATCTGGAACAAACGGTAATGAAGGTGATCAGCCTTTCATACCTGACTTATACATGTAATATGTACAGAGTACAATTATACATGACAATCAACAATGATTAACCTTAAGCATATCCGAATGAAACAACTCTTAGTAGAGTTAAGTAAAAATAAACTTGCCTGAACCGTTGATTACCGCTACGCAATTTATAACGCTTTATCCGAAGACCTAATATTAGTAATATAGATCTCCAATATTAGAATAATATCATAACAATATAATACTATAATATATATATATATATATATATATATATATATATATATATATATATATATATACACATAGAATAACCTAAACACATAACACATAACCCTATCAGTCTATAACACAAATAAGAATCAGTATCAGGTCAAACTATTTCAGTTTGACTTGAATCCGACAAAATTCTAACGTACTGATGGTCTAGTCGGACAAAATTTCGAGTCTCAGTTCTATTAAACTCTGTCTAACACTTAACCGTTATCTAAGATAATTATATTATCAGTCGAAATATTTTTCGTAAGCTCGTAATAATTTTTAAATAATTATTACTATTTATCGTGAATTTTTAATCATTAAAATTGTATTTAAATGAATTAATTACCACATAATCCCTTTATCATTAATATTTATTTATTATCAAATATTAATGAAATACATGTCATAATATTATAATATATTTATAATATATCAAAAGTATTTTAATAACTTAAAATCATAATTATATGATTTTAAAACAATTAAATTCATTATCCGATAATTCCTTTTAATATTAAAATATTAATATTTTCATGAAAAAATATCAAAAGTTATATGTTATAACTTCAAATATTTTTATATCACTTAAATCATTTTTATATGATTTTTAAAATATTATTCTATTTTCCCACAATTTATTTAATATATTCATTAAATAAACTAATTATCATTAATATTAATTAATTAATGAAATTCATCACAAAATATTAAAAGTCACTTAAAAATAACTGAAAATATTTTATTATATCATAATATTATTTTTCATGATTTTTTTCATGTATTAAAATCATTTTTAAATAATTTATTTAATATTATAATTAAATAAATTAAATACTATTTATATTCTAAAAATATTAAATATTTATGAAATATACTCAAATAATTAAAAACTATTTTTAAGACTTTAAAATAATTTTTTGAAATTTATTTTGTATTTTTAATAATTAAAAACTATTTATTTCGATTTATTTATAAAAATAAATTATTTTCAAAAATTAATAATTAATTTCTTAATTAAACTATCGCTAAATGGGCAATAGGCAACAAATTTGTCACTAAAAGTGTTCTTGGGTCAAGCCCAGATCTTCAAGCACTGCTAACAGGGTATGAGGTTTGACCGGTTCCAGATTGTGGATGTTTAGATTTTCTGGCCAGCTAAAGTGTTATTATTGTAGTATATGTGTAATACTACCATTATCAATCGAGTTCATAGCCAAACTACATGATCACAGCAAGATCTAGCCATCAGAAAAATATGTCAGAGTTATTCTTCATTTTTGGGTTTTCCAGAAATGAAGAACAGTTCAAGGGTCATACTTTGATCCGTAGATTCTACCAGTTCTCTGTTTGTTTCATGTGACGTAAAGGTTCTATCGTGTAGTTTGCATGACAGGGTACCACAATCTATCATCATATCCGTATAACAACAACATGAAAGAAAGATTTGAGCCAGGCCAAACTAGGTAGGAAAAATCGTTCTTCTTGCGAATCTCGGGTTTCGAGAATTCTTCAAAGCTGGTGGTCAATGCATGTTTGACTGTGCTTAATTTTAATTCCGGTTATGATCTAAGCGATATAATTACTTTAATATGTAGTCTACATATCCGACTACAAGACGAAAACAAAAACATGGCCAAACAATCAAAATACTGTAAGATCTAGAGCCTGCAAATCGTTGTCAGACGGTTTCTGGGAAAATCTGGGTTACCCAGAACAGTTGGTCAATGCGGGTCAACGACCTTTGATCCTTCATAACTTACCATATACACGTGATCTCAGCTTCATTCAAGATTCAGATCAAAGACCATACAACAAAGAACAAATCTATAACACAAAATATACCAAACATCAAACACACACAGATCTATGAGGTCTGACATATGACTGTTAGACGACTATTTCCAGTTTTTCCAGATTTCACAAAATGCTAGATCCGAGGACTTTGATGTTATGGATCTGGGATTTTACAACCCAGATCACTAATTAACATCCTATTACACCTATCTAGCCAATCAAATTACAACATATAACATCAAATCAAAGATTTTAAAAAAATTAGGGTTCTTATACCTTTGAGGCTTTGATTTTTGATTTCTGCCTTTTGATTCTGATCTTGTAAAGTTAGGGACTGATATTGGCTTAGTATATATCACTCTCTCACTCTAACTCCCGAATTTCTAGATAGAGAAGGGCCTTGTAGAAAAAAAATGAAAGTGTCTTTCTCTCTCTTTAATATATATATATATATATATATATATATATATATATATATATATATATATAATGATACAATGCACTTGATTGTGTGAAATGGCTGAGCTAGCTGTTGGATTTTAGACAATAAGTCATAAGCTAGGCTAGGGTTTGGTCACCAACCCACAACTAGGACAAACTATACAAGTTAGCTAAATAAAGAATGAAAGAAAGGCAAAATGGTCATTGTTCTTTTTATTTTAATGGCAAACTTGTCAAATGCTCCTAATCCTTAGGGTTTAGGGTTTGGGTTAGGGTTTGAACTATTTTAGGGTTTAAGGTTTAACCCTTAACTTGTAATTTAATTTTCTAAAATTTCCAATTTAGGTTTTAAAAATAAAAATTTAATATTTCTAAATTATAATTAGAATTTTCTAATTATATTAAAATTCCTTAATCATAATTTAAATCTTGCTAATTAGGATTAACATTTCCTAATTAAAATTGCTAATTTGGCAATTAGGGTCGTAATTGGTCATTAGGGTTTTTAACTCAGAATTAGGGTTTTAATTACAACAATAATATTTCTAATTTATAAATTAGATTTCGTAATTAAGGTTTTCTAATTACTCATAACTTGAAAATTAGGATTAATATTTCCTAATTAACATTACAATTATTAAATCAACAATTAGGTTTTCCCTATTTATAAGTTAGGGTTCCTAATCCAAAAATTAGGGTTTTCTAAATTTGTAATTAGGGTTAGCTAATTAATTAAGCCTTACCCTAATTAATATTATAATTAATAGCACTTAAGCAATATAATAATCATTTAAGTTCCCAGATTAGGGTTTTAAATTTCCAAATTAGTGTTTCGAATTCCCGGAACTGAACTTAGGGTTTCAGAACCGGTTTCTAGGGTTTCTTATCCATTGCAAGGGTTTTCTAACAGAACATTAACGTTCTTAATATATACTTAGGGTTTGTTACAGATATCGTTTATCTGGTCAACCCTTGACCCTTAACCACATACTGTACACATATAAACAGAACATAAACACGTATACACTTAATCCTGAATAATTCACCTAAATCCTTCACAGAATTTTGAAATCCTCAAAATTCTATCTTAAAAATATCAAACACATACACTTATTTTCTGCTAGGTTCTAATGTTGAACCTTAAATCAATTAATAAAAATTTTAAAAATATTCAAAATTCTCGGGTTGTCACATTCACCCCTTCTTCTAAAAATTTCGTCCTCGAAATTTACCTTACACCTTACACCATACTGCTTACACCCTTCACACACATTATCACATGCTACCCAATACACCACTAACAAGAGTAAAAGTTTTCAAATTGTGCTGAGGGGTCATATAGACCATGAACACATAGTTTTAACGGTATTCATACCACAAAACAATACATTACTTGGTATGTTTACAATCACGAAGAAGGTAAACTACCGTTGCTAGTACTTTAGGTGATTAGCCTATCGTACTCTTACGTCATGCATAACGTATTAATCATGTCTAGCAAATATTTACGCTACTTGATTGGATTATTTATCCAAACAACATAGTCCACCTCAGTCTTATTATAGGATTCCGCACCAAAACAATTTGGGACGGGAAATTTCTTTCAATGAACACTTAGAGTTTTCATAAACTTTAGTCTAGCTGAATCGAATAGCATAGACTCATATCAATAATTCAATTCAATCGAATTATTTAGGTGTAGCCAAACCCCATTGGCAAATTAAAATTTTTAAAAAGATTTTTGAGAATGACGTCATGATGTCGTACTATATTAACAGTCCGTTTGAGGATGCCGTCATTATATGACTTTGTCATAACACATCATACAATAGTGGAATAACGATTTTAGATCAAATTCACACTAAGTATTCCTGTATTTACAACTCCATCAACTTTTTATCATCTCTGCACCAGGTTACCTGGTACATAAGTGATAAATAAAATATATTTTGATATTTCAAATCATTTGCATCTAGCTAAAATAAGTACCATAGACTATCCTTTAAACCGTTTCAAAAATGATTTCAAGTCTACATATTTTTTTAAAAGCACATAGTGCGTATTTAGCTTGATGTCAAAATTTTGAAGTTTAGCATAGCTAGGAGTTTTGGAAAACTTATGTCTCCACTAATAATCATTGGCTTAACAATCTATCTGTTCCTATAATCCTCAATTCTCCATTCACACACAACTATGCCCAGTTCGTAAAACCACACTTATGAGTTCATAAATTACCACAATCATATGAGTTTAAGAACTTGTCCTAGTCAGACCTTTGGCGTCCATTCACTGAGGGGTTCATAAACATTTCATATAACTATGAGTCAAGCATGTCACATAAGTATGAGTTTTAAGAACTTGTACTTAATCATATATCCTCTACCTATGACCTATCTATTTGTTATACACATGAGAAAGGAATCACCCTCTTTACATGCATATATCAAATAGCGTGACACAAACATTTCAATGATTATCATTTTTAGAACTAAGTTGTTTTTACACCAAGTATAATTCCACGCCCACACAAGGAATCATACAACTCAGCTGCCGACATGAATTCTTAATTGAATCCCCACCTAACACTAACTCCCTTTTCAATACGAATTTCATTTATCTCGTATTCATAATCCTTTCCTGAATCTGTACCAATTCATAGTACAACTGACACCCAGCAATCTTGCTGTAAACTTTCCAATTATCAGATTGATTCTTTTTCCATACTATCACTTTATCAGATCACGGGGTGATCTTATCGTATATATTACGATTTATTTCTATGTCTTGATCGTTTTGTTTTACAATCTTCTATCACTGCACTTTTAGTCTTTTAGACTCTATCTATTCACTACTACTGTTCAACTTTATTATCAGAGTTAGGGAACTTTGTATCTTATAACTCGCCGAGATTCGTCTTTGAATCTTACCGACCAACTAACTCTATGTGAGTTACATCTTATCCTAATCACTGCGGTTATTAGTCTCAGGTATTCCTGTGACACCCCCAAATCCAGGTACTTCGATTCCACGGGATTTGGTGTTCACTGTACAAATATCATCTATATATCTAACCATAATAAATGCAAACCATGTAATAGATAGAAATAAATCTTCCCCTTATGGGGTTACAACATCTGAATAATAAACATAATCCCAGGTCATACTAACCTTAAACATCTGTGCGGAAACATAAACAAATAAGTCTTAAACAACATCATTATCTTAAGTGTTAAACCGAAATACTTCATCATATAAAACAACAAGTCTTCATCACTTGTTCATCTTGCCCTTGCCTTTGCTAGTAGAAGGCTCGTCGGTTCTTTCGTTCTTAACTGCAATGTTATTATTATGCAAGAGTGAGCATAATTGCTCACAAATAAAGTAATGAAATAACAATGTATAATAACATGCGAGTGAATCAAAGACTTCTGAAATAAAAGCTCAACTTTTGAATCAAGAATGAGTAACAAGAATCAAAAGATTTTTGAGGGTCATTAGACCTTGAACTATGTCCTAGGTTAGCAAGGGTTATACTTGAAACCTTTAACAGTCATAAGACTATGGACCTTTCTACTCAGTATTCGAGGGGATCAACCCTTAGTACCATCATCGTGCACAATATCTTAACGCTAACGATAAGTAAATCCCTTTCGAGGTTGTTCATCTCGGTTTGACATTAGAGTCCGCACCAAAGGAAGTTTGGTTTGGATAAATCAATAAGGGTTTTGAATTTAGAACGTTCATCAACTATGGACTAGTTGAATCAATAAGGATTCGCTAGTCTAACAAAGTTCAACAATAAATGATATTTATAATGAATAACAATCTCAATAGGTATACAATAGAACAATTATTGTATAACAAAATCATACTTTGAAAAGATAGTAAAACTTTAACATAACAAATGAACTTGATTTATAAACTTGAATAATGATAACAAGTAGGGTTAGGAAACTTGCCTCGTTTGTAGATTACACGTTAATTAAACTCTTTCCTTGATTTAAATCCTACATATCATTTACGTTCACAATACCAGTCAATTATAACGTAATTAATCATAGCAACTTTATTCTTTTTGTCTAACTTTGGTTATGACTATACTTAGTCAAATTATCACACTTATTGTCACATAATAAGCACTTCACGAATAATAAGCTAACTATGCATTTAATAATTCAGTCCACATGCAATTATGTTATTTACATGTTAAGTATTTATTTTAACATCTCATTATACTTCTAACATATTTCTATATTTATTAAATTAGGTTAACATCACATTCATGGACTTGAAAACTTAAAAAAAATTGTTTCTGAACATTCTGGAGAGTGGCGCTGAGGCGCCACTGTTGTACTATTTCTCGATGTTGTTATATGGCACACATCCGCTGTCAATCAATGGAAAATTTATTTGACGTACTGATTTCTAGAAATGGCAGTTCGCGAAAAATCGCAGAACATGCCAATTTCTACCAATTTTATTACTTCTACACGAATTCAGACTTACCCATTCATAATAATACACATTTAATCACTACTTAACCCTTCTAGCATGATTTTAACATGTTAAAACACATAATTAACAGGATTAAAACATGAAATTTTCATTGTTCATTGTGTTCTTGAAGGTTTTGAATAAAAACATAAAAATTAACACTACGGATTTGTTATAACACCGAATTCGTTCATTTAAATTTTGGCCTCTTCGTATTAACATTCATAATAATATACGATTATAAATTTTACAAAACCATTTATGTTTGATATATTAAAATTACGTATAAGGGCCATATGGCCATAACCCAAACTCTGTAAATTTTGAAGCAACCATATACGATGTATTTTCATGAAACAAATGATATGGTTTATACAATATATATAATCAAATACGATATGATAACATTTATTACATATATCAACACATAATCCATACCCTATATAAATACAGAGACCTTATAGAACTTTGAAAGCCATATTCATAAAAACTTTAATAACGTAATTTATAATTTGGGAAGGAGGAGATTACCTTGAGAATAAAGTATAGATTAGCAGGCTTAGATGCTTTTCAATTCTTCTCTTTCAATCTCCTTCACAATCTCTAAATATTTTCTCTGATAATTTTATCTCTGTGATTGCTTTGTTCTTAGACTTAGAAAAATAGGAAATAATAAGAAGACGTATGTATGAAAGGAACTGACGCACTGAGTGGTCAGTTAACCCAATAATGGGTAACTGCTTCCAACTCCCATTAGGGCCTTGTTTGGCTAGCAAGAATAGATTTCAAAACCATTTAATTTAATAAAACTTTATCATATAGTTTAATTAATGTCATACTCCTTCATAAAATAAATCAATATCTTATTTAATTTATTTTAAATAAAATATAATAATTTCTCATTAATTCACATAGTCACATAATTCAAATTCTCATTGATTAATAATGTCAAATTATTGCATCTCTAATTAATTATTAAATTAATTAAAATAACATTAGGCTTATTAAATATTTCTTTTAATTTAATAAACTTACATAATTACATACTTTGAATAATAATTATCCTCCTCATTAATTTGATAATATAACACATATAATTAAATTAATCTACCACAATTGCATCAATTATATATTTAATCTAATAATTAAATCATCGAAAATATTTATTTAATTCAATAAATATTAAGAATTAAATTACAAAAATCTCGATTCGCCACATCTTTCCCCTTAAAAGGATTACGTCCCCGTAATCACGACTCAATAAATTCGAATTGTTACATTCTTTCCCTTACAAAGATTACATCCCCTTAATCGCCATACATAATTTAGGTAAATAAATGAGGGTAATTCTTCATCATATTCTCTTCGAGTTCCCACGTAGCTTCTTCAGCGTTGTGGTTCCTCCAAATTACCTTAACAGAAGGTATTACTTTATTTCTGAGAACTTGTTCTTTTCTATCGACAATTTGAACAAGAATTTCCTCGTAAGATAAGTCTTTTTCAAAATGTAGGGGTTCATATTCAATTACATGCTTGTAATCGGCTTTGTAGGGTCGTAAAACAGAAACATGGAAGACGTTGTGGACATTCTCGAGTGTTGGAGGTAAGGCTACCTCATACGTTACTTCTCCGATTCTTCGTAGTACTTCAAAGGGTCCAATGAATCTTGGGCTCAATTTTCCTTTCTTTCCGAACCTAATCTTTCCCTTCCAGGGAGAGAACTTTAAGAATACGTAACTACCCGGTTCAAATTCAACATTCTTACGGTGTGGATCAGCGTATTTCTTATGTCTATCTTGAGCTGCTACCAGTCGTGCTCGGATTACTTTGACTATTTATGCTGTCTGCTGTACCAATTCTGGGCCTAGCAATTGTCTTTCGCCAACTTTATCCCAATATAGTGGAGTTTTGCACTTTCTGCCGTATAACGCTTCATAAGGCAGCATGTTAATACTAGCGTGGTAACTGTTGTTGTCGTCGAACTCTACTAACGGTAGGTGATCGTCCCAATTTCCTTTAAAGTCCATCACACAGGCTCTTAACATATCTTCTAATGTCTGAATCGTTCTTTCGCTCTGTCCATCTGTGTGAGGATGATATGATGTACTCATTCGTAATTGCGTACCCATGCATTCTTGTAGACATTTTCAGAAGTTCGATGTAAAGCGCGGATCCCTATCGGAAACAATAGACACCGGAACTCCGTGCCTCGAAACAATCTCTTTTACATATAACCTTGCCAACTGATCTAAGTTGAATCTGATTTTTATCGGAAGGAAGTGTGCGAATTTAAATTACCATTAACGATAACACATACTGCGTCGTAGCCTTTCTGAGTCGTCGGAAGGCCAACCACGAAGTCCATTGTAATATGTTCCCATTTCCATTCTGGGATTTCCAACGGTTGAAGTAATCCACTTGTTCTCTGATGTTCTGCTTTCACTTTCTGACAGGTCAGACACTTGGCAACACATTCTGTAACATCACGTTTCAATTTTGGCCACCA
Source organism: Panax ginseng (assembly GCA_020205605.1). Lineage (NCBI taxonomy): Eukaryota > Viridiplantae > Streptophyta > Magnoliopsida > Apiales > Araliaceae > Panax > Panax ginseng. The sequence goes on along the minus strand of CM035143.1, from coordinate 79,759,381 downwards.
GAAATGTTATCGAAGATCTTGGTACATCTCGGTACTACCAGGGTGAATCAAATATCGTGAACTATGAGCCTCGCTCAAAATGTCTTCCTTAATCTCTTGTATTGGCGGTACCCAGATTCTGCTCTCAAATCTCAGTATTCCTTCCTTATCCATCTTAAATCTTTGTTCGGTTCCTTCAGATATCTTTCTTATCACCTTTTTGCATTCCTCGTCCTGAAGTTGAGCCTCCTTAACTTTATCCAGTAGGGTTGTACCAGGTTGCATCTGGAACAGCTTCTCGTCAATGTCTATAGGATACTTCACTTCCAATTCCAGTTTTTCCATTACTAAAATTAGCTCCTCCTGAGCGGTCAACATCATCAATTTCTCCCGACCTTTTCTACTTAAGGCGTCGACCACCACATTTGCCTTACCCGGATGGTATAGAATCTCACAATCGTAGTCCTTAATTAACTCCAATCACCTTCTTTGGCACATATTCAAATCTTTCTATGTAAAAATATATTTCAGACTCTTGTGTTCTGTATATATTTCACACTTCTCCCCATAGAGATAGTGCCTCCAAATTTTCTAAGCCAAAACCACTGCAGCTAACTCCAAGTTATGGGGTGGATAATTTCTCATAATCCTTCATTGTCGTGGACGCTGTCTTTTAATGACTCTCGCCATTTTGCATAAGCACACAACCAAGTCCCTTGTGCGACGCATCACTATATACCACAAAATTTCCCGTGTCATCTGGAAGAGATAACACATGTGCTGAACTTAACCTCTTCTTTAATTCTTGAAAGCTTTCCTCGCAGTTTTCCGTCCAAATAAATTTTACCGATTTCCTAGTCAAATTCGTCAACGGAGTTGAAATCTTGGAAAAATCCTGAATAAATCTTCTGTAATAACCTGTCAATCCAAGAAAACTTCTTACTTCCGACGGCGTCTTCGGCTAATCCCAGTTAATCACGGCTTCGGCGTCTTCGGCTAATTCCATTTTTATCGATCACGTGTCCAAGAAATTGTACCCTTTCGATCCAGAATTCACATTTTAAAAACTTGGCATACAACTTCTCCCTTCTCAATATTTCAAATGTCATCCTCAAATGCTCTTCATGTTCTTCCTTGGTTTTCGAATATACCAAAATGTCATCTATAAATACCACTACGAATTTGTCCAAAAATGGCTTGAACACTCCATTCATTAAGCCCATAAATGCTGCAGGAGCATTCGTTAGACCAAATGACATTACCAAAAATTCGTAGTGACCATATCGTGTTCTAAACGCTGTCTTCGGTACATCCTCTGGTCTCACCTTCAGTTGGTGATAACCACTTCTCAAATCTATCTTTGAAAAGTATCTTGCTCCCTTTAACTGATCGAACAAATCGTTGATTCGCGGTAATGGATATCTATTCTTGATTGTGACCTTATTCAGTTCTTTATAGTCTATACAGAGCCGCATTGTCCCATCCTTTTTCTTCACAAATAAAACCGGCGCTCTCCACGATGATACGCTTGGTTGAATATACTTCTTGTCTAGTAATTCTTGTAGTTGTACCATTAGTTCTTTCATCTCTACTGGTGCCATTCGGTATGGTGCCTTCGATATTGGAGCGATTCCAGCACCAAATCGATCATTAAATCTACTCTCTATCCGGTGGAAGTCCGGCAAATCGTCTGAAATACGTCGTGAAGTCCCTCACAATCGGTATTTCTTCTACCTTCGGATTCTCTTTTCGACTGTCGACTATGTAAGCTAAGTATCCTACACCGCATTGTCTTAATAACTTCCTGGCCTGCATCATCGTTAGACAACTCGCTTGTCTAGACGACTTCTTTACCATAAAACACAACCTTTGATTTTGAGTCATAAGGTTAGTATGCTTCTTTTGACAATCAATTACAATTTCCGTAATTGAATAACCAGTCCATTCCCAATATAACGTCAAATTCCCCGAGTCGAATAGGGATAAGATCTACGTTCATGATATTACCCTTAATATTCACTCTATAGTTCTTATACATGTACTTAACAGGAATTATTTCTCTATTCGCAATTTCCATGTTCATGGGGTAGTCTAACTCGTCCTTAAGCAATTCTAAGTTCTTAGCAAAGTCATCGGATATAAATGAACAAGTAGCACCCGAATCAAATAACACATAAGCATTAACTTTATTGATCGGAATGATACCTGACACCACATCGCGAAACTGCACTGCGTCTTGCACTGTCATGTTGAATGTTCTGGTAGTCGGTCGGTTGGTTGCGGTTGGTGCTGCGATAGTCAAAGTGCTTCCACCGATATTTCCTCTATTTCCTTCTAAACTCGTCCCTCCAGATCCCTTTTTAGGATAATCCCTTGCAAGATGGTCCTTTGAACCACAAGTGAAGCAGGCTCCCTTCTTTGGGTTTGGACAGTTTGGTGCTATGTGGCCTTCCTGACCACAATTATAGCACACTCGCTTCCCTTTCATGCAAACTCCCAAATGAGCTTTTCCGCAGGTTGGGCACGCTTCAATCTTCTTCTTCTGCCCTCCTTGTTGACTTCCGGCCGACGAGTTATCCGTCCACTTCCTTTTCTAATTATGGCTACCCCCAGTACTACTCCCACCAGTCTTGTTATTACCTTCATTCTCACCCTTCTTCTTCTTTTTCTCCTGATTATACTTCATTACTGCATCGCTTCCACCCTCAGCGAGTATGGTCTTCTCTAACACTCCAGCAAAAGTGTTCAATTGGAACATTGACACCTTTCTATACAACCAGGGCTTCAGTCCCTGCTCGAAACGACTTGTCTTCCTCTCATCAGTATGTACTTGGTATGTGGCGAACCTAGCCAACTCATTGAACCTTGCCGCATAATCAGCTACTGATATATTCCCCTGTTTCAACTCTAGAAACTAAACCTCCATCTGATTTTGTGAACCAGTCGGAAAATACATCTCGAAGAACATCTCTTTGAATCTCTCCCAGGTTATTACACCTTCACCTCCCCGTACTTTGTTTGCCTGCCACCAATAGCTGGCTTTGGACTTCAGCATGAATGTCATATACGCGATTTTCTGGTCTTCCCTTACCCTAGCCACATCGAATACTTTCTCCATTTCCATCACCCAGCTCTGAGCTTCGATTGGGTTTATGGAACCCTTAAACTATGGCGGTCCCACCGCCTTGAAGTCCTTAAACGAGGTGTTTGATGGAGCTTGTGGTTGATTAATAAGTGCTTCAGCTAAAAGGTTCACCAATTTCTGAACAGGGTTAGCATTGGCGGCATTGTTGTTGTTGTTATTCGTTAACCCTTCCTGGGCTTGCTGACGATTTTGTCTTCATCTAGGCGACATATTTCTGTTAAGAATATACGCTTATTAGATCTTTATTTGATTTCTCAAACAATTAAGGCTTAGCTAGAACATTTAATCATAATTCACTTAACACATCAATTTAAATAAACTCTGACATTTCATTCAATTCAAAAGTTTTAACATCATAACATAGCATCACTGCTATTTACATCCACTATCCCGAGATAAAGAATCCACAGGATTTAAATATTAAAATATTCCTTTGTTCATAACTACATCGGAATTTACATCTAAATAATAGACAAGTTTATCACATAAGTAAACAAATTCTATCACTGTCTGTCAAGGCGCTGAATAACCTTGCTACGCTCATCTTCCATGATGCGAGACATCGTTCTGCGATCCAGCATGTACGATGGAAGTCCTTCGAACTGGATGGGGTACCTTAAAACTCGATCCTGGGCCTCATCCATTGCATGATTAAGTATAGAGTATGTCTCCCCAAGCTTCGCCTTCTTTGCACGACCATCCTCTTCCGTAAGATCAGCACGACGTGACTCTCTTACCCAGCCTTCCTCTGTTATGATCAGCCTTTCAGAGCTTTCCTTCGGTTCATTCTTCAATTTTTCTATCTCTGCGGTCTTATCTTCGGTTTGACCCTTCTCATGGACCAAATCCCATTCTACATTTCCCAGTCGTGAGTGAAGAGTCAAAATCTCCCTCTCCTTCCGCTCGAGAGTAATCTGGCTTTGAATAATCGCTCGCTTCGATCGGATCTCAAGACCTCATCTCGTAACTCACGTTACGGTCATATAATGTGTCATACATCTCAAAGATCAATGGAGTCTTTGTGGAAACTCCTCTTCTTCCTCTTCCTCTTCAAATTCCTCCTCAGGATCCTCCTCAGGATCAGTCTCAGGTTCATGTTCCTGACCAACAACGGTGATCAATGGAGATGACTCCCTCTGTACCAACTGTTCCCTAACGACATGAATGTCTCTGGGCTCCTCCTCTATAGGTACTGTAGGTACTCGGTGTTCCTCCTCCCCTGCTCGACTAGTTCCTCCAACATCCGATATCGTGACAGTAATATTTCAAGTTTTAGTTACTAAGTCGTACTAGTGAACACATAATTTAACACATAAGCACATAAAGTCTTTTATTATCTTCAATGAATTACAAAAATTCATTTCCTAGAATTTGATAAGAGTTTTCCATCACTATGTTCTTTCTATAAGGCTACTACCTAAGGTTGTTCCCCTACCTAAGGTTCATAACCTACAGCTTTGATACCAACTTGTGACACCCCCAAATCCAGGTACTTCGATTCCACGGGATTTGGTGTTCACTGTACAAATATCATCTATCTATCTACCCATAATAAATGCAAACCATGCAATAGATAGAAATAAATCTTCCCTTTATGGGGTTACAACATCTAAATAATAAACATAATCCCAGGTCATACTAACCTTAAACATCTGTGCGGAAACATAAACAAATAAGTCTTAAACAACATCATTAACTTAAGTCTTAAACCGAAATACTTCATCATATAAAACAACAAGTCTTCATCACTTGTTCATCTTGCCCTTGCCTTTGCTAGTAGAAGGCTCGTCGGTTCTTTCGTTCTTAACTGCAATGTTATTATTACGCAAGAGTGAGCATGATTGCTCACAAATAAAGTAATGAAATAACAATGTATAATAACATGCGAGTGAATCAAAGACTTTTGAAATAAAAGCTCAACTTTTGAATCAAGAATGACTAACAAGAATCAAAAGATTTCTGAGGGTCATAAGACCTTGAACTATGTCCGAAGTTAGCAAGGGTTATACTTGAAACCTTTAACAGTTATAAGACTATGGACCTTTCTACTCGTATTCAGGGGGATCAGCCCTTAGTACCATACCGTGCACAATATCTTAACGCTAACACATAAGTAAATCCCTTTGCAGGGTTGTTCATCTCAGTTTGACATTAGAGTCTGCACTAAAGGAAGTTTGGTTTAGATAAATCAATAAGGGTTCTGAATTTAGAACGTTCATCAACTATGGACTAGTTGAATCAATAAGGATTCGCTAGTTTAACAAAGTTCAACAACAAATGATATTTATAATGAATAACAATCTCAATAGGTATACAATAGAACAATTATTGTATAACAGAATCATACTTTGAAAAGATAGTAAATCCTTAACATAACAATTGAACTTGATTTATAAACTTGAATAATGATAACAAGTAGGGTTAGGAAACTTGCCTCGTGCGTAGATAACACGTTAATTAAACTCGTTCCTTGATTTAAATCCTACATATCATTTACGTTCATAATACTAGTCAATTATAACGTAATTAATCATAGCAACTTCATTCTTTTTGTCTAACTTTAGTTATGACTATACTTAGTCAAATTATCACACTTATTTTCACATAATAAATACTTCACGAATAATAAGCTAACTATGCATTTAATAATTCAGTCCACATGAAATTATGTTATTTACATGTTAAGTATCTATTTTAACATCTCATTATACTTCTAACATATTTCTATGTTTATTAAATTAGGTTAACATCACATTCATGGACTTGAACACTTTAATAAAATTTGTTTCTGAACATTCGGAGAGTATGTCATTGCCACATTGTTGTCTTCGCTTTTATTCATTGCTTGTTGCTGACCATGACTCATAGTCGTCAATCAATGGCGTATGTCGTATTTCGTATCACATGGCAAGAACTCTCTATACTACGGTAGTATGACTGGCATGCACGCTGCATCAGAACACGAGAAATGGCGATTCAAAAAAATCGCAGAATATTCCAATTTCTATCAATTTTATTACTTCTACACGAATTCAGACTTACCCATTCATAATAATACACATATAATCACTACTTAACCCTTCTAGCATGATTTTAACATGTTAAAACACATAATTAACAGGATTAAAACATAAAATTTTCCTTTATTCTTTGTGTTCTTGAAGGTTTTGAACAAAAACATAAAATTAACACTATGGATTAAGTTATAAACAAGAATTCGTTCATTTAAAGTTTGGTCTCTTCAGATTAACATGCATAATAATATACGAGTATAAATTTTACAAAACCATTTATGTTTGATATATTAAAATTACGTATAAGGGCCATATGGCCATAACCCAAACTCTGTAAATTTTGAAGCAACCATATACGATGTATTTTCATGAAACAGATGATATGGTTTATACAATATATATAATCAAATACGATATGATAACATTTATTAAATATATCAATACATAATCCATACCCTATATAAATACAGAGACCTTACAGAACTTTGAAAGCCATATTCATAAAAACTTTAATAACGTAATTTATAATTTGGGAAGGAGAGATTACCTTGAGAATAAAGTATAGATTAGTAAGGCTTAGATGCTTTTCAATTCTTCTCTTTCAATCTCCTTCACAATCTCTAAATATTTTCTCTGATAATTTTATCTCTGTGATTGCTTTGTTCTTAGACTTAGAAAAATAGGAAATAATAAGAAGATGTATATATGAAAGGAACTGACGCACTGAGTGGTCAGTTAACCCAATAATGGGTAACTGCTTCCAACTCCCCTTAGGGCCTTGTTTGGCTAGCAAGAATAGATTTCAAAACCATTTAATTTAATAAAACTTTATCATATAGTTTAATTAATGTCACACTCCTTCATAAAATAAATCAATATCTTATTTAATTTATTTTAAATAAAATATAATAATTTCTCATTAATTCACATAGTCACATAATTCAAATTCTCATTGATTAATAATGTCAAATTATTACATCTCTAATTAATTATTAAATTAATTAAAATAACATTAGGCTTATTAAATATTTCTTTTAATTTAATAAACTCACATAATTACATACTTTGAATAATAATTATCCTCCTCATTAATTTAATAATATAACACATATAATTAAATTAATCTACCACAATTGCATCAATTAATTATTTAATCTAATAATTAAATTATCGAAAATATTTATTTAATTCAATAAATATTAAGAATTAAATTACAAAAATCTCGTTCGTCACAATTCCTACCTAAGGTTCATAACCTACAGCTTTGATACCAACTGTGAGGGCCCCGAATCCGAGGTCCCGAATCACCGCGGATCCGGTTCGATCATTCTAACACTATTACTATATTTGCGGAAGATATAAACATAAATTGTTTATACATTAAACGTACATACTTTTCTCCAAGGTCGAGTAACCTTAACTTAATACACAAATCATAACTTATTTAACACAAAACATTATTATTATATAACACTATTACAAATCTAATCGCGCACATTAACTTTAAGCTGAAACTGTCTTTAACTTTTCCTTGTATCTGACGCGTTCGTCTTAATCTGCAATGTTTTATCATGATATAGCAAGGGTGAGCGTAAGGATTGCCCAGCAAGTTTAAGTTCAATAATATAGCGATATATTATGATTGAAAGAGTCTGAATAATATGCTGGCTATAATTCAACAATATAATTGTGAACTAGCAGGAATAAACTTTTGACTGAACAAGTATTATACATGAACAAATATATCTGGAACAAACGGTAATGAAGGTGATCACCTTTTATACCGACTTATACATGCAATATATATCAGAGTTTAATTATACATGGCAATCCAGGAATGATTAACCATAAGCATATCCAAATGAAACAACTCTTAGTAGAGTTAAGTAAAAATAAACTTGCTGAGGCAATTGATTACCGCTACGCAATTTATAACGCTTTATCCGAAGACCTAATATTAGTAATATAGATCTCCAATATTAGAATAATATCATCACAATATAATACTATAATATATATATATATATAGAATAACCTAAACACATAACACATAACTCTATCAGTCTATAACACACATAAGAATCAAGATCGTGTCAAACTATTTTTTTATTCGACTTGAATCTTGAGCAAAAAAATTCTAACGTCAAAGATGGCCTCAGTCGGACAAAATTTCGAGTCTAAGTTCTATTAAACTCTATCTAACACTTAACTGTTATCTAAGATAATTATATTATCAGTCAAAATATTTTTCGTAAGCTCGTAATAATTTTTAAATAATTATTACTATTTATCGTGAATTTTCAATCATTAAAATTGTATTTAAATGAATTAAATACCACATAATCCCTTTATCATTAATATTTATTTATTATCAAATATTAATGAAATACATGTCATAATATTATAATATATTTATAATATATCAAAGTATTTTTAATAACTTAAAATCATAATTATATGATTTTAAAATAATTAAATTCATTATCCGATAATTACTTTTAATATTAAAATATTAATATTTTCATGACAAAATATCAAAAGTTATATGTTATAACTTAAAATATTTTTATATCACTTAAATCATTTTTATATGATTTTTAAAATATTATTCTATTTTTCCACAATTTATTTAATATATTCATTAAATAAACTAATTATCATTAATATTAATTAATGAAATTAATCACAAAATATTAAAAGTCTTTGAAAAAAACTTAAAATATTTTATTATATCATAATATTATTTTTCATGTATTAAAATTATTTTTAAATAATTTATTTAATATTATAATTAAATAAATTAAATACTATTTATATTCCAATAATATTAAATATTTATGAAATATACTCAAAATAATTAAAAACTATTTTTCGGACTTTAAAATAATTTTTTGAAATTTATTTTGTATTTTTAATAATTAAAAACCATTTATTTAGATTTATTTATTAAAATAAATCATTTTCAAAAATTAATAATTAATTTCTTAATTAAACTGTCGCTAAAAGGGCAATAGGCGACAAATCTGTCGCTAAAAGTGTTCTTAGGTCAAGCCCATATCTTCAAGCACTGCTAACAGGGTATGAGGTTTGACTGGTTCAAGATTGTGGATGTTTAGATTTTCTGGCCAGCTAAAGTGTTATTATTGTAGTATATGTGTAATACTACCATTATCAATCGAGTTCATAGCCAAACTACATGATCACAACAAGATCTAGCCATCAGAAAAACATGTCAGAGCTGTTCTTCATTTCTGGGTTTTCCAGAAATGAAGAACAGTTCAAGGGTCATACTTTGATCCATAGATTCTACCAGTTCTTTGTTTGTTTCATGTGACGTAAAGGTTCTATCGTGTAGTTTGCACGACAGGGTACCATAATCTATCATCATATCCGTATAACAACAACATGAAAGAAAGATTTGGTTTACCAAACTAGGTAGGAAAATTGTTTTGAGCGAATTTCAGGTTTCCTGAATTCTTCAAAGTCAAGTCGGCACAACGATGTTTGACCGTGCTTAATTTTAATTTCGGTTATGATTTAAGCGATATAATGACTTTAATATGTAGTCTACATATTCGACTACAAGACGAAAACAAAAACATGGCCAAACAATCAAAATACTGCAAGATCTAGAGCCTACAAATTGTTGTCAAACGGTTTCTGGGTAAATCTGGGTTACCCAGAACAGTTGGTCAATGCGGGTCAACGACCTTTGATCCTTCATAACTTACCATATACACGTGATCTCAGCTTAATTCAAGATTCAGATCAAAGACCATACAACAAAGAACAAATCTATAACACAAAATACACTAAACATCAAACACACACAGATCTATGAGGTCTGACATATGACTGTTAGACGACTATTTCCAGTTTTTCCAGATTTCATAAAATGCTAGATCCGAGGACTTTGATGTTATGGATCTGAGATTTTACAACCCAGATCACTAATTAACATCCTATTACACCTATCTAGCTAATCAAATTACAACATATAACATCAAATCAAAGATTTTAAAAAAATTAGGGTTCTTATACCTTTGAGGCTTTGATTTTTGATTTCTGCCTTTTGATTCTGATCTTGTAAAGTTAGGGACTGATATTGGCTTAGTATATATCACTCTCTCACTCTAACTCCCGAATTTCTAGAGAGAGAAGGGCTTGGTAGAAAAAAAATAAAAGTCTCTTTCTCTCTCTTTAATATATATATATATATATATATATATATATATATATATATATATATATATAGAATGATATAATGCACTTGATTGTGTGAAAATGAAGCTAGCTAGTCTTTGGATTTTAGACAATAAGTCATAAGCTAGGCTAGGGTTTGGTTACCAACCCACAATTACTAGGACAAACTATACAAATTAGCTAAATAAAGAATGAAAAAGGGCAAAATGGTCATTGTCCTTTTTATTTTAATGGCAAACTTGTCAAATGCTCCTAATCTTTAGGGTTTAGGGTTTGGGTTTGGATTTAGAGTTTGAACCATTTTAGAGTTTAGGGTTTAACCCTTAACTTGCAATTTAATTTTCTAAAATTTCTAATTTAGGTTTTAAAAATAGAAATTTAATATTTCTAAATTATAATTAGAATTTTTTAATTATATTAAAATTCCTTAATCATAATTTAAATCTTTCTAATTAGGATTAACATTTCCTAATTAAAATTGCTAATTTGGCAATTAGGGTCATAATTGGTCATTAGAGTTTTTAACCCAGAATTAGGGTTTTAATTATAACAATAATATTTCTAATTTATAAATTAGATTTCGTAATTAGGGTTTTCTAATTACTCATAACTTAAAAATTAGGATTGATATTTCCTAATTAATATTACAATTATTAAATCAACAATTAGGTTTTCTGTATTTATAAATTAGGGTTCCTAATCCAAAAATTAGGGTTTTCTAAATTTGTAATTAGGGTTTACTAATTAATTAAGCTTTACCCTAATTAATATTATAATTAATATCATTTAAGCAATATAATAATCATTTATGTTCCCAAATTAGGGTTTTAAATTTCCAAATTAGGGTTTCGAATTCCCGGAACTGAACTTAGGGTTTCAAAACCGGTTTCTAGGGTTTCTTATCCATTACTAGGATTTTCTAACAGAACGTTGACATTCTTAATATATACTTAGGGTTTGTTACAGATATCGTTTATCTGGTCAACCCTTGACCCTTAACCACATACTGTACACATATTAACAGAACATAAACACGTATACACTTAATCATGAATAATTCACCTAAATCCTTCACAGAATTTTGAAATCCTCAAAATTCTATCTTAAAAATATCAAACACATACACTTATTTTCTGTCTAGGTTCTAATGTTGAACCTTAAATCAATTAATAAAAATTTTAAAAATATTCAAAATTCTCGGGTTGTCACGTATTCCAAAGACTGCCTTTAGAACTCGGTACGGGCATTATGAGTTATTGAAATATTACGATCATACCTTTTAATATCATCTTGAAAAAGCGAACGTGGTAGCTAACACATTGAGTAGAAGATCATATGCGGGTACGAGTGCGATATGGTCTACGCAAAGGTCCATTTTATGTGACTTGCAAAGGATGGAGATAGAGTTAAAGACTCTGGGGACCCATGTGATGATGGCGAATATACGAGTAAAACCGACTTTAATCGATAAAGTTAAAGCTGCTCAAACTACAGACCTAGAGCTGATGCGTATGAGGAAGAAAGTGCAAGAAGGTGCTATGCCGGAAGCAAGAATCGATGAAGAAGGAATACTTCGAGTCAACTCCAGACTTTGTGTTCCTAACAACCCTGATTTAAAGAATAAAATCATGATGGAGGCGCACAACACACCGTTTGCAATCCATCTTGGGAGTACCAAAATGTATTGTGATCTTCGACATACATTTTTGTGGAGCAATATGAAGAGAGAGATAGCGGAGTTTATCTCAAGGTGTTTAACTTGTCAACGAGTCAAGGCGGAGCATCAAGTACCAAAAGGTCTATTGCAACCACTTGAAATTCCAGAATGGAAGTGGGAGCACATTACCATGGATTTCATTACCGGTCTTCCTAAGGTTTCTCAAGGCATAGATGCGATTTGGGTCATTGTTGATAGATTGACCAAGTCTGCTCATTTCTTATCGATACGAGAAACTTATACACTTGAACGTCTTGCTTGTATGTACATAAAAGAGATTGTAAGATTGCATGGTATGCCAGTATTCATAGTTTCTGATCGAGACCCAAGATTCACTTCAAGATTTTGGGTTAGTTTGCAAAAAGCTATGGGCACGGATTTACGAGTTAGCTCGGCATATCATCCTCAGACGGACGGGCAATCAGAGAGGACTATTCAAACTCTTGAAGATTTATTAAGACTCTGTGTCCTTGACTTCAAAGGAATTTGGGACAAGTTCTTACCATTGGTGGAGTTTTCCTACAACAACAGTTATCAAGCAAGTATTGGCATGGCTCCATTTGAGGTGTTGTATGGAAGAAAGTGTCATTCTCCAGTATGCTGGGATGAGGTGGGTGAAGCAACGTTGTTGGGACCGCAGTTGGTACGTATGACTATGGAAAATATTCAAACGATCCGACAACGTATAAAAACCTCACAAGATCGACAAAAGAGTTATGCTGATCTTCATCGAAAGGACGTGGAATTCGATATTGGAGACCATATGTTGTTACGTGTTGCTCTATGGAAGAGAGTTATGAGATTTGGAAAGAGAGAAAAGCTCAACCCTCGATTCATTAGCCCATTTTTAATCCTCGATCGAGTAGGAACTGTGGCCTATAGACTCGCCTTACCGCCAAGTATGTCTCGTGTTCATAACGTTTTTTACATATCTATGTTACGTAAATATGTGAAAGACCCGAACCACATTATTGAATTAGAACCAAATGAGATAGAGGAAGATTTAACGTATGAAGAGTTACCTGTTAAAATTTTGGATAAGAAGGATCATATTCTACGCTCTAAAGTTATATCTCAAGTCAAAGTTTTGTAGAGAAATCACGATGTTGAGGAAATGACCTGGGAGTTAGAATCTGAAATGAAATCAAGGTATCCTCACCTCTTCGATATACTAGGTACGTCCCCTAATTTCGAGGACGAAATTTCATAAGATGGGGAGGTTGTAAGACCCCAACTTTTATGAATAAAGAATAATTTTCTCGAAATATATTTTAAAATATTATGGTGTGGATTTGATATAATGTTACAGTTGTTGGTAATATTTACAATTTCGCAAAAGTCAGCAAGTGGTTATATAATATTCGATTGGTGGGGAATATTCATTTTAACAGGAATATTAAATGCGATGGCACAATCATTGGTGGACTCCTAACTAAGTATTGTCGTAGTTAGAAAGCCACTTTAATTATCTTTTATAAAAATAATAAATGAAAGTGTTACCGTTAAAACTGTTGAACTACCTGGTAGTAAAAGTACAGTAATATACGTGGTTGTATAGTAGCACACGATATTGATTATTGATGCTTACGTGAGAAGTCACTCAGTTATACTCAATTATTGCTACGAGAATTCACGATCATATCTCTCATATTATTGATTCAATTATTGTCACGAGATCATCTCAGATAATATTTATTATTATTAAATCAATAATTGAGACGACAAAGTTATTCATATTATTATTTGCAATATTGACAATGTCTAGAAGTTCTGTCAAGGAAAGGTTTGGTCACCTAATTGCACGCCAATAAGGAGAAATCCTTATCGAAAAGCCCCCTCTTTCCTGGGAATGACTTGGTTGTTAAATATTTTGAATTATAATATTAATGATGAATAAGTTGTATTGATTAAAGATGAAATTGATAGTTCCATTGTGTTGAGATTATTAGTGTTAGTGGAAATCGACATTTGTTTCGATAATAATTGATGTCTGGAGGTTATATTGACCAATCGGGTAATTAATCGGATAAATGAGCAATTAATTGCTATTATTTCACATGCTTATAACTATTTGTTCACATGTGTATACTATTAATTCACATTCATGTACTATTAGGGGAGGTGGTGCAAGATTGATAATACTTGCATGACTAAATTAAAAATGGAGGTATAGTTGAAGGTACTATACTGTAATTAGTTTTTTCACTTGATTATACTATTGAGTCACATGAACGAACTATTAATTCACATTATTTACTATTAGGGGAGGTGGTGCAAGTTTGATAATACTTGCAGGACTAAATTAAAAATGAAAAAAAAGAGAAAGGTATTATACTATAATATTTCGAGCCCTAAAACGTGCAATTATCAAAACTATATTTTCCTATAAATAGAAGCTCATTCTTCCTCTATTTCTCACCAATTCACAAAAGCTTTAGAGCAATTATTATAGAGAGAAAGAAGAAGAGAAGTCTGCTACCTCACTATTCTAGTATCCAGTTTTTCTAAGGTAAGGGGTATTATTTCTTTCGTATTCATTAAGAGAGTTATTTTCTTTCAATACTCGTAAGGGTTGTTATTTCATTCTTTATTATTCTGTTGGAATAACCTGTCTGTGCAGTCTATCGCATGCATGGTGAATTCTGTTGTTATTCCATTCTTTATTATTCTGTTGGAACATCCTGTCTGTGCGGATTACACATGACCTGGTTCCATTCTTTATTATTCTGTTGGAACATCTTTCTGTGCGGATTACGCATGACCTGATTCCATTCTTTATTATTCTGTTGGAACATTTTGTCTGTGCTGATTACGCATGACCTGGTTCCATTCTTTATTATTCATTGGAATAACACATGCATGCGGATTACGCACGCGCTGAGAATTCTTCATTATTCTATTCTTTATTATTCTGTTGGAATAATCTGTCTACGTGGATTACCACATGGCGACAAAAATCTATTTGCAGTTTCATATATTCTATTATACTCAGTTGATTAAAGTTTTGGCTTCTATACTTCATGAAATTAGTGGAATATCCTTGATATTTGCGCTTCATCCAGTATCTTTTCATGGAAATATTCTTCTGAACATTCTTGAATTTTACTCCACAAAGCAGTATCATGTTGACAATTTGGACGTTATTGATTTTTGGATAAATTAAATTATAAATCTTTACAAATTTATCCTTGAACTTATTTTATTGAATTCTTATATCATTGTCATCATCCTCATGTTTATAATATGTTGAAAGTCATCTGTGGCCTGTAGTGCATATATGGACTTGGTATGATTATGACCAGGTATTATTCGGTATAATCATGACCGTAATATTACAAATGATGTGGTAAAAGTCCTCATTGGCCGTAGTGCATTGATGGACATTTGTTGACATGATCATGACCATTGATGAATACACGAATATACTTGCCCGTAGTACATGGATAATTTGTGGTCGTGGTACTAATGAATATCATTGGCCGTAGTGCAGGGATGATTTGGTTTATTTATTAAGATGAGTCTCAACGATAAAAGTGATGAAAAACCTTTTAAATCATAGAAGATAGTAGATTTTATTCTCTACTTGACTCTTCTAATGGATTGTTTGTTCCGCTGCAGTTAAACTTGATGTTTATTATATTTTATCGCTTAATAACTTTGTTGAAGGCTAATGATAATTTATTACGCATTATTTTAGTCATAATATTTCTTCTTTGGGCTAGTTGAGCTCACCCTTTTCTTTCTTTGTTCTCTTCGTGAAATGAGAACGTAATTTGGACTAGTCGGGGAGCGAGTGATGGTCCAGATGATAGCATTAGTAGTCCTCACTATTCTGTTAAATAGTGTTACAATAAATGTAATGAGGACTCTATTGTGTGTGGATATTGTCTAGATCACAATATTCTTATTAAAACTCTTAGATTGTGTTTTAACGTATTTTACACGACTGTTGTATAATAAAGTTGTATTTGATTTTTGTACCATGTATTTGGCGACTCAAGATGGGGGATGTATACCTATATTTGGGGCGTCACACGTAGTCTGTAAGATAGTAGTCTTGGAGTTCATAGACTGCCAGGAGAGACGAGGAGAGGATCGTAGTGTGTCGAGGAGAACTTCCTCAGGGCTATAGTCTGTTGAGGAAGTCATGTTCAAAATCGTAGAGGCAGCCTACCTACGAGCTGACCGAGTATCTGCCGAAGCCAAGTCAAGAATCGTAGACTACACTCAGGGTCGTAGAGTCTACAGATCAAATCAGAGGCAGAGATCATAGTCGAGCAAGATTAGATGAAGACAACAAGCACAACGACAAAAATCGTAGAGTGTCAAGATCTGATCTCGGAGTCTTAGTGTCTGCACAGCTGAAGCTGAATCGTAGAGTGTAGAACTGGGACTTCAACAGATGTACTCACAATGCCAAGGCAGAATCGTAGAGCAAATACGATTCTCAACAAATGAGCGCTCCCAGAATATCCAAAGGAATGAAGCCTCTGGTTGGCACTGCAAAGATAAATCCCATCTGAAGGAAACTAGAGAGCACTCAATGAATGACATGCAAGCTAACAGAAGATCTAAGCACCAACCCAATCAGTATCAAGATTGAGTTGTGAAGCCATTCAAGATGAATTCTTCCACGAGGAGATCAAAAGAAGACTTCAGTAACTGACTAAGAAAAGTCAGCAAGTGCAGTAGCTGTCAAGAAGACAGAAGACAACGATCTTGGAAGCTACCAGGATCGTAGTGTTTACCAATAAAAGAAAGAACTGATGGAGTGCATACAGAGATACTGGACAGCTTCTGAAGAACAAGGCTAAAGTGATTAAGCTTTGGGTCAGTCCATTGATGATAAGTGAACGGGAGATCACAAGGAGAAAGCGAGCTGGACACGCCACAAATTTGAAGTGTCTTGTTATTTAGAAGGGGCGAGAACAGAGAAGCCAACTCATCAGTATCTGAGAGCTGTTGAGGCAAACAGAAGTACTAAAGCACTGCACAAGAAAAGGAAGAGGTGTTCTACATTGAAGATCCAATCAACACTCTTCAAGATCGTAGTGTTGTCTCTACCAGTCAACATGACACTACGATCAGGTCCATGAAGACATGCATCAGAATCGTAGAGTTCGAATAGCTGAAGACTAAAGCATTGGCAACGGTTCAAACTGAAGGGTAATATTCGGACAAGAGCTTATTGAGAGAATCGATGCAAAAGGATAACCTCTGTAGCGCCCCCAAATCTGGGTCACAAATTACTGCGGATCTGGGTCACTAGTTCTAACTATTGCGGAAGATATAAACATAAATTATTTATACATTAAACATTATACACTATCCCCAAGGTCGAGTAACCATAACTTATACACAATTTATTATCCTATCTGACATATAAAGATATTATCATACATTACTATTACAAATCTAATAGCACACGATAACTTTAAACTGGAATTGTCTTTAACATTTCCTTGTATCCGACGCATTCGCCTTAATCAACAATGTTTAATCATGATATAGCAAGGGTGAGCATGAAAGTTGCCCAACAAGTTTAAATTTTATTTAAGGATATATCATGATTGAAAGAGTCTGAATAATAAGCAGGCTATAATTCAACAATGTAGTTGTGAATTAGCATGAACAAACTTTTGACTGAACAAGTATTAAACATGAACAAATATATCTGAACCGAATGGTAATGAAGGTGATCAGCCTTTCATACCTGACTTATACATACAATATGTACAGAGTACAATTCTACATGGCAATCAGCAATGATTAACCATAAGCATATCTGAATGAAACAACTCTTAGTAGAGTTAAGAAAAAAACTTGCCTGTCCCGTTGATTACCGTTACGAAATTTATAATGCTTTATCCGAAGACCTAATATAGTTAATACCGATCTCCAAATATTAGAATAATATCATCACAGTATAAAATAACCTAAACACATTACCACATAATCCTATCAGTCTATACAGCACATAAGACCTTGTATCGAGTCAAACTATTGCAGTCTGAGTTGTGTTCGGTACTATTATTACATCCCGACGGCCTAGTCAGACAATTATTGAGTTTAAGTTTAATTAAACTCTGCCTAAACACTTAACAATTATCTTAAATAATTATATTATTAGTCAAAACATTTTTCATAAGCTCATAATAATTTACAGATATTTATTATCATTTATCTTGATTTTTCAATCATTAAAATAAATTATTTATATAATTTAAATACCACAATATTCTAATATCATTAATATCTATTTATTATCAAATATTAATGAAATACATACCATAATATTATAATATATTTATAATATATCAAAGTACTTTTAATACCTTAAAATCATACTTATATAATTTTTAAACCTTTAAATCCATTATCCGATAATTGCCATTAATATTAAATATTAATATTTTTCATGACAAAATATCAAAAGTTATATTTTATAACTTAAAATATTTTTATAATACTTAAATCATTTTATATGATTTATAAATCATTAATTCTATTTTTTTCATAATTTATTTAATACATGTAGTAACTAAATTAATTACCATTAATATTAATTAATTAATGAAATTCATCACAAAATATTAAAAGTCATCAAAAATAACTTAAAATATTTTCTTATACCATAATATAATTTTTTTCATGATTTTTCATGTATTAAAAATCATTTTAAGTAATTTACTTAATATTATAATTAAATAAACTAAATACTATTATTATTCCAAAAATATTAAATATTTATGAAATATATTGAGAATAATTAAAAACTAATTTTCAGACTTTAAAATAATTTTTAGGAATTTATTTTGTATTTTTAATAATTAAAAACTATTTTATTCGATTTATTTAATTAAAATATTAATTTTCTAATTAAACTGTCGTTAAATGGTGCCTATAGCGACAAGAGCGTCGGTATAGGTGTTCTTCGTGTTCTTGGCCCAAGCCCAGAAACTCATAGCCGGTTTACAGGGTACCTACTTTGACCACAATTAGATCTAGGTTCCAGTTGCTTTCAGGGCTTGTAATTGTGTAAATGTTATAGTACTAATGTAGTACTACAACCTTAAATAAATTTCATGGTCAACATACTCCATATCAGCAAGATCTAAGCGACAGAAAATGATGTCAGACGTGTTCTTGAGTTTCTGGGTTACCCAGAAACTCAAGCAGTTACAAGGGGCTACTTTGTGGTTCAATTTGCTTAATGATCTGGTCATTACAATGTTGTTCTTAAGGTCCAACTCTATAGTGCTCATGTCGTAGAACCATTACATAGCATAACATCGACTTAACAACATAACCTACTTAATATCTAGGCCGGTCAAAGTAGTCACGAAAACTATTCTTGAACATTTTTGGGTTTCCCAGAAATGTTCTTGAGCAGTTTGGTCAACGCTACTTTGACCCTCCTTAAATTCGATTCTGTTACAT
Source organism: Panax ginseng (assembly GCA_020205605.1). NCBI lineage: Eukaryota > Viridiplantae > Streptophyta > Magnoliopsida > Apiales > Araliaceae > Panax > Panax ginseng. Next base: position 79,739,883 of record CM035143.1, on the reverse strand, counting down.
ATTTCGGTAATCTAGAGGCATGTATAAGTAGTAATCATGTCAGTCTACACAAAGCAAACACTAACTTGACCAAACTAATTAAGACCTGCAAGATCCGAGGCCTGCAAGACGTTGTCAGAAATTCTGGAAAATTCTGGGTTGCCCAGAATTCCAGTTGTGTGATCGGTCAACTAGGTTTGACCACTTATATCTGGAGTTCTAGACATGATCTGGGCTTGATTCAAGTTCCAGATCAAAGCCCTTACAACATAATATAAGTCTATAACTTAAAACACAATAAAAAATTAACATACAAGGATCTGTGAGCCCTGACATATGGCTGTCAGACAACATTTTAGGGTTCAAAGTCAGTTTATAAAAACTTGATTTTCGTGCCTCTAGATGTTATAGATCCATGATCTAACAACCCAGATCACTTATTAACACCCTCTAACACAACTTTAAACAACAAATCATAACATCTAACATCAAATCTAAGGATTTCGAAATTTAGGGTTTATACCTCCTTTTTGAGCTTGATCTTGATTCTGACTTTGATGTTTGTTCTTGGCAAGTTAAAGGCTGGCATTGGTTTTGTTTCTCACTCAATTTCACTCTAGAATTTCGGATGGGGGAGAGAGAATGGACTTGGCTCAAATAAAAATTAAAGTAAGCTTTCTCTCTCTTAATCTATTTATAAAATGATGAAATGCATAGGGTTGATCATTTGATCAGTTGTTGGCTGATTAAAGGTGATTTACTAGACCATGTGGCTAGCTAGAGTTGATCACCAACCACAAGTAGGGCTAGATCTACACTCCACCTCATTAAAATATTAAAAAGGGCACTTTGGTCATTTGGTTTTTACTTTTAGTGGCTAACTTGTCAAATGCTCCAACCCTTAGGGTTTAGGATTTGAACCCTTAGGTTTTAAAATAAATTTCTAGGATTTTCAATTTAGGTTTTCAAAATAGAAAATTAATATTTCTAAATTATAATTAGGATTCGATAATTATATTCAAGCTTGCTAATTAAGATTTATATTTCCTTAATTAAAATTGCTAATTTAGCAATTAGGTTTCATAATTGTACAGTAGGGTTTCCAATTGAACAATTATGGTTTTCTAATAATCAATTAGGGCTATCCCTAATTAAATATAAAATCAATAACGTAAAACCTTAACACTTATCTTCAAGCTTCCCAATTAGGGTTTTAATAATCTGAATTAGGGTTTCAGATTCCCGAAACTGAAATTAGGATTTCCATAGCCAGTAATAGGGTTTCTTATCAATCGTTAGGGTTTTCTAACTAAACGTCGAGGTTCTAAAATATTATTAGGGTTTGTGACTGATATACTTTATCTGGTCAACCCTTGACCCTTAACCACATACTGTACACACATATGACCATATACACAGATACTCTTAACACTATAAACCTTTACCAAAAGTTTTTAAATTCAAAAAATTTATTCCTAAAAATGTTAAATACATACACTTATTTTCTGTCTAGGTTTAATATTTAACCTTAATTAAATCTTTTAAGATTTAAATAAATATCTTAATTTTTGGGTTATTACAACCTCTGATCGAGAAATCAGAAGGGTGAAATAAAGTCTTCAACCTGCCCGAGGCATAAAAGTAATATATCGGCGAGGTAGGTGAAGCGATGAGAGCTCGCAATGTCGGGAAGTTAGAAAAAGTTGTCATGTCACATCTGCAGTCTGCACCAAGCAACTCGAGATCTGTGAAGCATTTCAAAGAGCTTTCAACGGCTACTTTCCAATGGGAAGATTGGGAAGGAGTATAAATATGCTAATGCTTCAAAGATCAAAGGTTGCTGGAGTTGCCAAGTTTGGAGAGATGGTGGAATGATCTAACCAACGAAAATAGTGAGTGACCAATGAAGGTCTGAAGACTCACTCTACGATCCACCAAGAACACTTAGAGACAGACAAAGAAAGAAGTAGAAGTGAGAGTTCTACTACATGAAGAGTGTTCTGAACTACCGAGAGAAAGAAGAGCGTCATGTTATCTTGATGTCCATCATGGGAAGACTCTAAGTACCATAGAGAAGAGCTTACAGTCATCTTAGCAAGTCCATCATGAGAAGGCATCAAGTATCAAGAAAGGAGATCACAAACGCCATCATGGTGGCAAGCATGAGAAAGTTTCTAAGTACCTAGTAGAAGAGCTTACAGTCATCTTAGAAACCCATCATTTGCAGCCATCACGTATCAAGAGGAATGATCTTCAAGGCAGTTCATCAAGGGATCATAAGAGGAGGTTGAGAATCGAAGAAAGGCGAGCATCATGCAACACTCAACCGCACTTCAAGGATGATCACGCAAAGATACTAAATACGAAGATGTTGAGCATAAAAACATCTTAGCAATTTCAAAGACCAACTCCAACAAACAAACAAACAACTCAACAACAAGAAGCTGTGGCACTGAGGGTCCTCGTGGGGGAGGACTAAATGAAGTTCCAAGCTTCTTTGGGCTTGAAGAGTTCCTAGGAACTAGAGAAGTTCCAAGGTCATTGGCCTTGAAGAGTTCTTAATGAATCAAGTCCCAAGGTCTTTGGCCTTGAAGGAATCTTAGTGATTCAGGGTGCTGCCCTTCCTTAGTAGAAATTTTGCTAGTTAAAAGCAGAAGACTAGATTAGGAGCTTGAGTCTATGAACCACTTAAAAACCCTTGTGTCATTTACCTTATGTCATTTACATTATATACATTAACTGCTATAACTGCTATGTATGTTTTAACTGCTTACCATTGAACTAACTCTACGAACAGTATATGTATGATTATGAATATATCAATGAAAGGGATCTTTTACCTATTCTGTTGTGCTTGAAAAGATTCTTATGTTTGTCATATGCTAAATTATTAGCAATACAAAATAAACCACAAAAGAATTTGAAATTGAAAAGGATCTATTCAACCCCCCCTTCTAGATCTAATGTGCCTACTGGGAACTAACAATTAGTATCAGAGCAGGTTCTCATGCTATATTCAAAAGCTAATCTCTTTAAGTCTGATCCCAGGCACAAACATTGTTCTAAACTTAGTTTAGTAGTAAGTCACTTGTTATACGCAGATGAGCTCACACGTTGGAAATATTGTGTACAGGTAAATGTGTATATACACCTGAAGCTGCTCAGATTGGTCCATGCTCTCAAGTATTATATTAACAAGACCAATCCCTACCTGCAGTCAATCTTGTAATCTGAAGATCAGACGAGATAGCCCAAGAGACATCAACAAAGAAGAGTCAAGTATCCTCCAGCCTGAAAGATGAAAAGGCCATACATGCTAAGAAATGCTTATCCAGAGAAGAAAGAAGATCTTCTCAAACATGTGTTTGGCCAACCAGCAGCTGGGTGAAAACTTTGTGAACTGAAGGATGTCAAAAAACTAAAGATGCTGAGATTCTCCTAGCCTGCATCTTCAAGACCATGACTGATTGATTAAAGGCCAACAAGAGCAACAAGCTGTCAGGAGAAATGTGAAGCTATGCACATCAATGCCTAAACTCAGTGTATTAAAGATAAATGACTGTTAAGAAACTGACAGTAAAAAGGTACGGTTCCTCACTATTATAAATGTGTACATCATGAATGCACCTCCTTATGAACTATAACAGTATTCTGTCAATGAGTCATAATCTACCTAAAAAGGTGAAGAGAGAAAGTACCTTGAGGGTGGAAACTCAAATGCTTATAAACCTTCTCTTCATCCATGTTTTAGGTTGAAGATGACATCTTGAAGGAAATCTGAAATGGGTCATAAGAGAATCACAAGCCAAATTAATTCTATGTGAAGTAATCTTTGCTGGTGGGTTAGTATGTATGTACAAACCTATGTTCTAAGTGTTTGATAACACACAGAGTATGATCAGTTCTACAAGAGTATCTTGATGATTTGTAGAAACTGATCACCTCCATGAATCAACTAGATACACCTAAATCGTAGAGTTGATTCTCACTTTGTGAACACTTAAACCTTGTGAACATAACCATGCAAATGATGAAACCATTAAAGAAAAAAAGTGTGTTTTTAAAATGACGAATCTTACACACACTCACCATCATGCATCTCAAAATGTATTATCTAAAACTAGTTGCATGCATGAATATGATTTTTGGTGATAAATGTGATGATTGTCCAAATATGAGGAACATGGGTTTAGAAACTAACCTAGTAGGACCCATTTAATTGTGGGTACCAAAAATAGAAATGTATCTAACCTGCAGGTACTTGGTTTGTCTGACCTCACTAAGGAATGCTGAAGCAGAAGACTTCAGTCAAGAAGACTCAACCAGCAGAAGGCTAAGGACTGTTCAGAAATGATTCTGATAAAATTCCTATATGTACAAGCCTGCCCTTGAAGACCCGCTGAGCTAACCTGAATGAAGCTCACATGGCTGCTAATCTATATATGGAAGCAGGCCATGCAACCAAAGATGAAAAGGGTCTTATATGCTCAAATCAGGCAAAACATGCTATATGAGAAGAATCCTCAAGGAAGCTCACATCAGAGGATCATCGAGTATCAGTCAAGAGGAAATCATTACGGGAGCAGAACTTCACACGCACAAGACTGTCAAAGAAGACTACGTTCGTAGTGCTATCAAATGATCATAGAGTGATCAGTCCTGAAAATATCCATGCCTACGATACAAGGAGATCAAAGTGATAATGGTGATTCAAGTAAGAAGGAGATATGCAAGGCTGCCTTCAAATGAACCTAAAGCAAAGGGAATCACATCTATCTGGGAAGACAACATCAACCATGGGGAGCAGTGATCTGTTATGGAACAACAACACTGAGATATACTATGAAGCAATGTACCAGCTACAGAGTCCTAAAACTTTGTGATTGATGAACCAAATAAAGATCCATAGTCAGTAGGAACGTCTCAAAATGTACTACTGATAACCTTTCAGCCACCCAACTCAAAACCGTGGAGTACCTACGATCAAACATCTGATCGCAGTATAGAAACAGGAGGACACCACGATTACCTCAAATGCAATTGTCTGAAGTTGGTAGAGGATCTCCCCGACAGAAAAGGTCAAATGAGATATCATTGCAAATCACTTCTAAAGTATTTTATCTGGAAAGCGCCTCAAGGACAAACCTGACCCTTAGCTCACTCTAAGAGGTTGGCCCTTCCTGAGCTACCTTGACCCAAAAGGAATGCTAAGTAAAGTTTATCTCAAGGACCAAGTCAGTCAACGATCGTAGAGTCAAAGTTAAAGAGAACTCCACGATCGTAGTGCAACCTCAGCGATCGTAGAAGTAGACTTGACGATCACAGTCCTACCAGAGGATAATCCAGCTCATGAGGAGCTCTAAAAAACTGAACAATCGCTCGACCTTTCAGATGAAGAGTAGAGATGTTCAAATACAGGTTGGAAAGATATTGTGCAAACGCATATTAGGTCTTTAGTGCCCAAACTGGTTTGGGGTATATCAGTGGTAAAGCTATGCAGTTTCAAAATGAGGAAAAATGTCAAAACCATCCACTATAACATCTCTCAAAATTTGATCGTTGAGTCAACAAACGAAAACGTAGAGTCCATAGTTGCCTTACCATGCTACTCTACGAACCAAAGAGGTCAACAGTCAATCCACATCAATTAAACGTCTACTCTTCTGAAAAAAATATCTAACTGAAAAGTTATGGGGGGTTACAGCTCATTACTGGACATCGTGCAACCAATGGTTGGTTGACACATCACTGATTTTGCAGAGTCAGAAGGAACTGCCATTAAGACAAATTCAAAACTTGCAATCAGTTATCAGAAAACATCGAACCTTTCTCCCTCCCATTTTTAAACCCTAGAATCCTCTCAAGAGCCAAAATCAGTTAACTCTCCAGAGCCCTACCCAAATCACAGCCATCTCTCATAACTCCTCTGAATCAAATACCCACATACTTTGAACTCTTCAAATGGCAGAATGACGAGTTATAATGGGAATCCAACTCGGCTTCAAAAAGTTCAAAGAATCAGAAACGAAGTTCAAGGACATACTTGAGCTCATAAAGAAGGTTGGGTTCTCTGAGTGCTTGGAGGCAGACACTCTAGTCTACATAGAGCTAGTGAAGCAGTTCTACTCGAATACTTCGATAAATTCTGGGCTTCTAACCACGAAGGTGAAAGGATCAAGTCTGAAGATAAGAGCTTCAGACATCAATCAATTCCTAGGGTTTCCCAACCAAGGTCTGATAAACTTGGATGAAGTAGACATTAAAGAAGGCAAGAGGCTAATGCGGTACCAGAGGAACCCTAATTTAAAGGACATGAAGAAGGAGTTTCCAAAGGAATACGAGTTCCTTGCTGAAATAGTTAGAAAATGCATACTATGCAAGGACACTACACACGACACGGTGCTTGATCAACAGTTAAAGATCATGTCTACTATAGTCTTGAAGAAATGAATTAACTTTGGAGTTATCCTGTTTGATCAAATATCCAAATGGGTAGAAAAGGCTGAATTGAAGAAGTCTACAAAAAAACCACTTACAAAAGTGTTTCATGGAAGACTACTTGAGCATCAGGTCAAGAAGAAATTGGGAAACAAAATCAAGGATGATGAGGGAGAACCTCTGAATGTTCACAAAGTAATGTCTCCACAATTGTTTGTAAATTGGAAGAAAAACCCAAAGGAGAACAGAAGGCTGACAACTAGGAGCAGCAGCAAGGCCTCTGCAAAGAAGAGGAAGGCAGAAGAGGTAGAAAGCTCTGAGTCTGATGACTCTATACCAGCAGCAACCACACCAGCCAGGAAGAAATCCAGAGGTGTGAAGAAAACCAAGGCCCCATCAAGAAGTCTCTCAACCAAAGACAAGGTTGAAGAAGAAAGAGTCCTAACTACTGAAACCACAAAGAGGAGAAGTAACAGATTACTTCAAGGGCCATCCAGCAAGAAAGCTAAGGTGGTAAACAAACCAGCCTCGGTTTCCCAAGATAGTACATCTGATGAAGAAGAAAAGATTCAAGATGACCCAACTCAATTCGCAAGTGCAAATGCCCCAACAAGCCCAGATGATGGGTCAACTGATGTTGTTTCGAAAGAAGAAGAACATGTCCATTCCAATCTTGAAAGCCCCCATGACGGCTCAAAGGGTTATGAGTCCAAAGAAGAAGGGACTGCCCCTATCAGTGCTAAACCTCAAGGAAATTCGTTTGATGATCCAAAAGCTTCAGAGTCTGAAGAGGAAGAAGAGTCTGACTCTCCCATAGCTGAACCTCCAAGGAAAAGGAAGAGCTACAGACTTCAAGAAAAATTTGCCTCCAAAAAGAGAAGTGATCACTCCAATGCTGTCATTGAATTAAGTGATGATGAGTCTGTATCACAGGAAGTAAGTGCTGAAGATGAATCTAGCAATGAAGAAGATGAATCAGAGGACGATCTTGCTGAAGAAGGATCTAGAAATGAAATGCAGCAAGAAGGATTCACTATTGGACATGATCAAGATGGTCCAGCCTTCGAAAGAGAAGAAATGGAGAATGATTCCAATTCTGAAAATTAGGAATCAGAATTCTATATTGTCCTCTCTCCAACAAAATTCACCAGGAGAATAGTGGTAGAAGTCTCGAATGAACCACCAGAAACACCACCAGAAAGATGGGTGAAGTATGGAGATGAACAACTCAAGGTGGTAAGGATGACTAACTTTGATATAGTTAAAAACTGGAACAACATGGAGCTAGACTGAATGACCATCCTCTATAATCCTGATGATTTGCTGATGAGATGGTTCTTCTAATGGATGCCATGGCTAAAGGCCCATACTGAAAGAGATGGAAGTTACTTCAGCTGGTGCTACTCTCATTTTCCAAGCATGGAGCTGGTGGCACAAAACTTCCCAAGGGTGAAGAGTTTTGCTACAATGATGATCACAAACCAGCCTCACTACAAGGTCTATAGACATGTTGACAACCACTATATCCCCTACGATCGTAGAGTGGACTCTCAAGGAAGAAGGATCATGACCAAGGAGATGATCATAGAGTCTGTTCACTCTACTACTGATGGTGTTCAAGTTCAATACCAAAAGCCTCCATCAGCCCAAGCACTGCTATCTGACACTCCCTTTTCCTCAAATAGCAATTGGTACTCAATGATTGTTCAGATTCTCAAAGCTTTCAAAAATCTGTCCAAGGATGAAAATCGTAGAGTCCAATCTGATGCCCAACCAGATGAGCAAATCCCTACGGAGGAGTAACTATTAAAGAATTCTGATGAGCTGATTGAAAAGATATCTCTAATCAATGAAGAGATAAAGATGGTAATGATTACAGCATGAGATAATTCAGTTCAGAACAGACTTCAAGCTACTATGGCTGATGTATCTCTCAAACTCAAAGAGAAAGATAACATCTATCTGAAGGCCATACATGATCAGAAGGCAGAATCTCTACGAACACAGAAGGCCAATAAAGAGCAGATCCAAGTCCTCTCTGACAAGATTGACAACATGAATCAGTCTTTCTCAGTACAACATGAGCTAGGCCAACAGGAACTCAAGTTTGAAGTTGCTAACTCCTCCTACCTGATGGAGCAGCTTATGTCCAACATGGAGCAGCTCTCCCAAATGAATAATGACAAAAAGGGGGAGAAAAAGAGGCATAGAAAGAGGCAGAGTGAAAGGCTTTCAAAGAAGATAAAGAAGAGCAGAAGGAAAGGAGAGAAGAAGTCAAATAAGAAGATAGCAGAAGAAGAGGCAGAGTCATCTTCTGAGGGGGAGCCGAAAAATGATGAACCTATGTATGCCGAAGCTGAGGGGGAGAAAAATAAAGCAGGAAAGTCATCATCTCAAGGGGAGCAGGAGCAAGAAGGTTAAACAAATGAATAGCTGATCAACAGAATCTTGGAAACATACATGGAGCCAAAAGAGGTACATCTCTAACTAGTTAGGTATGTTCTGGATCCAGGATGTAAAATGTCAGTGTATTAAATTCCACATCATTATAAATGACATTCATGATTATCTGTTTTAGAAATACAGCTACTCATTGTATATAAGATTCATTCATAACATGCATATGCACTTATTGTTTTTATCATAATCAAATAGGTGGAGATTGTCAGGAATAAACATGTGAATGTTATTCCTATTTATATATGATTTGATTATGATATATATGAATGAATATGCAAGTATGCTTGCATTAAGAAAAGCTATAAAGTCCTTTAATAGATAATAGAAACATGTGTACAAGGACTTAGAATGAATTGATCAAGTATGTTAGGTTGATCCTATATAAGGAAAATAGCTTTGTAAAGTCCTTAAAAAGAAATGATGTACAAGGACTATAAACATAGAAAGATCATGCATGTTAGGTTGATCTTATGATGTAATAGATAAACATCGATCGTCGAGTAATCTTGCATCGTAAATCGTGAGTCCGCCAGAGAGTTAAGGAAACTCGAGAGCTATCAAGGCGTAATCGTAGATCCTGTAAGATAGTAGTCTTGGAGTTAAGTAGACCGCCAGAGAGAGGCGAGGAGAGGATCAGAGTGTGTCGAGGAGAACTTCCTTGGGGTTATAGTCCGCTAAGGAAGTCATGTTCAGAATCGTAGAAAGACGACCTACCTACGAGTAGAGTATAGTATCTACCGGGCCAAGTCAAGAATCGTAGACTACACTCGAGTTGTAGAGTCTCTTGATCATATCGAGGCGAGAGATCAGAGTCAAACAAGATCGGATGAAGACAACAAGCACAATGATGTAAATTATAGAGTGTCAAGATCTCGATCTCGGAGTCGAAGGTGTCCGCACGGTGATTTTTAGATTTTTAGATGTCCCTTTCCGTTACTTGTTCTTTGGTGTTCTCATTTTAGGTGAGATTTGTTTGAAAAAATAAGTGAAAAGGGTCCGACATGTATAATGTCGACGATGGACTGTTAAGAGTCGCCAGTTGGTTTTTTAAATGGTTGTACCAACACAACCGAGAAAAGGTTTGCACATTGACCCATTGATGTGACACTGCTAAACGGGTCGGTGAAACCGAGATTCATTAGGGTCCGGGGACTTGGTTATGCGGAGGGAAGGTGTTAGGCACCCCCCGACATCCGTGTTACCACGGTGACCACCTCTTTTCAAGAAACTATTATCTGAATGTGTGTGTGTGTGGGTCAATGTGCTGTTATTTGGAAGTAGTGCGAGGCCTCGTCGCACCTATATATACATTGTGGTTTGAATTTATGTAAAATTCAATTTTAAGCAAGATATGGCAAATGATGTTTTATAAAAGAGGTTTTTCAAAACCCGATGCTCAATAGTAATTGAGACCTTTACACTCCCATTTTATTAAGTGTTCTATTGATTGATTTTATTTTATAGATGCGAGGCATCCGTATTAAAAATAATGTACAAAATAATGCCGATTTCCTCATGGGTATGGAAACCATATGAGAAATTCGCATACATCGCAGAATAATTTACAAGTCGCATAAATTGAAAATGTCCATCACGGAACCAAATCTAGATCCAATGGGTCAATCTGTGATCACATGATTCCTAAAGCGCACATGATACCGCAATTTGTATGAAAGCAAAGAAAGAAGGTATATATATAAAAGTCGTAAATATATATATACGTATATGATCACCAACCACTAAGCACCTTCATGGGGGATCAAAATGTAAATAAAGTCAGTAAAGTTATCAACCGCCACGGAGGAAACTCCAAAGCGAGACAAAACGTAAATAAAGTCAGAAAGTTATCAACCGCCACTTGAGGAAACTCCAAAGGGACAAAATGTAAAGAAAGTCAGTATAAAGCGATCAATCGCCACGTAAGTAAACTCCAAAGCAGATGAAACGAAAAAAAAATGTAAAAGTTTATCAACCACCACGTAAGTGAACTCTGTGTGAGATATATATATATATATATATATATATATATATATATATATATAATAATATATATATGATGTAAAATCTGTGCTCATCGTAATGTAGTTCGACAAACAAATTCATATATATATATATATATATATATATATATATATATATATATATATATATATATATATCATAATAAAGCATAAACGTGGATGTAAAATCTAGGCTCATATAACATAGTATACCACATATATATATATATATATATATATAATATAGTAAATAAACGCACTGATGATAAAATTCAGTCATCAATGTAGTCGACACATATATATATATATATATATATATATATATATATATATATATATATATTAAATAAATAAACGCTGCCAAATCAAGTTCAGGCTCAATCGAGGCATAACTCGATAATGTTAGTATATATATATATATATATATATATATATATATATATATATATATATATATATATATATATATATATATAACTAAAATATAAAAACCACACTGACCAAAGTCCCGCAAATGCGCAAGCAAACACGACTCTCAACGTGAAGAAGGGTGTGTGCAGAGATGAAGAGAAAGGCTTTAAAGTGTGTGAGAAGGCTTATAGTTGACTGCCAAAGAAGACTTCTATATCTTTAAAGTGGGTAAACACTTGCTTTTGTAGGTACAAAAGAAGCTATATATGAGCTCACTGGTGTTTAAAATGAGAAAGTACATCAGATGGGGGTGAGTGCAGAGCAAATCAAGGTGGCTTCCTCGCCATTTTCTCTTGCAAAATGGCCACCCCAAGCCCTCTATTTATAGAGGTGGAGCATGAGTGCCAGTAGAGCCGCAGTGTGTACCAGAGGCAACCCGGGTGGGCCCGGTTTTTTGCTGTCGGGTCGTCTCAGAAGACGCACTCAGCACTATAATGTCCACTCGAAAACTTTCGAAGTGCAATCCGCATCCGATTGAGGTATACAGGACCTATTTCGGATCGCCGTTGTCGAGAGTTGTACAATGGCATAGGATTAAAGTTTGTACAAAGTCATTGAAGATGGGACGATGCCCTCCGGTCTTCAAGCTTCAAATTCCATCTGTTACCCCGCATAATAGTCACCGGATTGGTCCGATTCTTGTGGGACATCATTGTGTAGAGATGTTCATGAAATGTTGAGACGACGTGGCGTGGCATCGTTGGCGAGATGACGATGTTGCCCTCACCTGTTATCGCCGGATCACCGATAAAGCGACGTTGCTCAGAGCTTTCACCGAGATTGGATCGCCGCAATTATTGAAGGTCCTCATTGTCATCTTTGAGGTGCCCGCCCTCCCGGTGTTATCTCCGGGTTGGTACAGAGTATCTATCTCTGTCAGAGCCGAGATTGAAGTCGGTCGATTTGAAACAAGCATTTTCGGGGTTATCGCCAAAATGCATTCCTCGGGGTTATCACCAAGGTTGGTGGCTATTCCCATGGTTGGGACCGAGACCGGATACCCCTGGTTATCTCCAGATTAATCGGTCTTCTCCAAAGGTGTGTGTTCGTATTGATCTCGCATGCCTCGGGGTTATCCGAGGTTGGAATTGTTACTCCCAAAGTGTGTGTTCTGGGTTGACATTGAACTTCCGTAGTATCCCAGATGGATATGGATTGTCTTTCGTGGTTCCTCTTAAAAGATTAATCATGCCCTCCCGCAATGTTAGTGATGAGAAGTACGTAAAATTTTGAGTGTCTACAGATGCCCCTCTTTATCATACTCATGCATGGCGATGCATGGGTAGGATAAAGAATCCTAGACACTTGAAATGCAACAAGACAAACATGGTACTATATGTAGCAACATGATGCAAATGTATGATGCATGTGTACGGGTTGTAGCCCAAATGCCGGGATGATTGTGGCTCCTCGTTGCTTCAACCGGGATTGGCAATGATGACCAGATTTGATGTGTAATCCGAATCATAGGATGTTGATGTTGGAGTTATCACCAAATTCCTATGTCCTTGGTAACGACTTGATCCTGAAGATGTACCTCTTATGTGTAAGAGATCTGTGGTGATAAAGCTTAATCTATTTAAGGATGTGTATAACATATTCCATCATCTATCCTCTTTGATAACATTGTCATTTCCTGGTTGGTATCGCTAGGACATGTCAAGATTCTGTTGGATTTACTACCAACAACAAATGCTGTCAAGGATGCCTGACCTTCGTTGACGTGTACTTCACCGATATGTGAATCAATGGCTGAGAAATCATATGGGATATATTTTCAAGGTTGCTTGACCTTCGCTGACGTGTGAACCAACGGCTAATATTTTGTGGGTAGATTGTCAAGGTTGATTGACCTTTCACCGACGTGTGAATCAATCGTAACATCATACGTTGTGACTCCCCGCCGGATCCACTGGGAATATGAGTAATCGAGCATGAAATCCTCGAATAGCTCTAGAGCTCGATAGGTTTAATCGCTATCTACCGAGATAACGTCAAGGTCGCTTGACTTTCGTTGATATGTGTGTCAACGGGCTTGAATGTACATTGTAATCCTCCCATTGTTTAACCCCTTCACTTCACGTTGTAACCCCTATCGCTGGGACGTTGTAACCCCCATCGGGATCTACGTCAGAATCTCTTCTGGGACTCACGTTGATCTTTTAGGTAATGACCCGAAGTTGGTCAAGATCGGACCTATATAAGGTATTGCCGGATGTGATTTGTGATAAATGAGATCATCAAGGTGGTATACCTCGTGTTCGGGTGACTACCAATGAGCGATGTATGCACTCAAAGTTTCATCCGAGAAGACCAGATCAGATGTTGTTTTGCTCAATCGCGTGGCATTTTTATTCCCGATTTGACCTTTCTAGTCCGTAAGAACTCCTTTGCAACTCGAACTGGACCGAGCCGGAGGGGTGGGGCCCACATAGGGGTGCCGCAGTACACCTCGCCGCACCAGCAGATGAGAGCTCATGGCCAACCGTGGATGATATAAATCCAACAGGTTGGTCTCACAAGTCATTTTCAACTTGATTTGCTAAGAGAAATCCATGAGCCTCCTTCAGATCTGCTGAGTTCGGGCTATTTTTTGCAAATTCTATCACCGTACAAGTGTTCTACACTATCCTGGTAACGTATGCATGTATTTTTTCCAGTTTTTATCCGTTGGATTTTGAGTTATCGCATGAAATGCATCTAAACACATAGTAGTGATTATGTATGCACAAATGACTTGATAAAAAATATTCAACATAGTAAATGTTAGTATTAAACCATGTCAATATAATGATGTGTGAAAAATTTGACTTTTGAGATACCAAATTGGCACCTTTTTTCTCGCTATTTTTGTCCTATTTGAGGTCCAATGAGCAAAAGGTAGAAAGGCAAAGTACTCCCGATATTGAGGTTAACCTTATGCATGGATGATTTTGATTTTTAATGCATATATTATGTATATGACTTTGGGGGGGTGTGCTACTGAATGGCCACCTAGACATGCCTATGTGCATGTGGATAGTCCTATTTTCAAAGGGGACTATGGAAAAATTTTTCCAAATGTAGGCATTGGGTAGTCATGCATTTTAACTCTATTGTATGTTAAAGTAAATGCATGCATGCATATAGTCATAAAATGCATTCTAGAAAGCTCCTGTAAAGGAAATACCACACACCTTTTCGAGGTGATTTGGAGACTTATTGTCCAGATATTATGGATCCGGATCACCGAAAGTAGTTCTCGTAGGACCACTTCGTATACGGAGGAGGGCTTCAAGTGCCTCGACCCCTGCTCGCTCAGATACCTCGCCGATCGGTGGAGGCCGTGATTCGCCCAAGCCCCGCAGACGCGTGCGCGACGTTGAGGACGTGGAGGAGGATATTTCGATTGAGGATCCCGCCTCGCCGCACATGTCCCTCGTAGGGAGTTACCTTGTATTCAGGTGGTAAACCCAGAGCTTCTGGGTGATTTGAGCAGACATCCCTCGATGTACTTGCATGCTAACGAGGTATGACGTTAGACTTTGATCTTCCTTCTTTCCTATTGATGAGGATTAAAGGGTTTCGATGTTGATCTCGCATTTCATGCGTGTTCCAAACTTCACACAAACCTCGAGGGAATTGGTTTAGTATACACTCCATGTATCGTGCTCTTCATCCCGATTACAGAGAGTCAGAGTGCATGATTGGGGATTCGGGGCATTCTTTCCATCCTTCCCCGCCGTTGTCCCCGGGTTACCTCGTGGCATTGTCTCGAGCGATGGTTTCATCGCACTCTACCACTCCATCACCGGATTGTGAGGTGATGATGACGCCGATGGATTGGCGATTTATCATGTGTATGGAGTTTCGAGGGAGCCAAAGGTCTTGCATGAATTAATATTACCCCCCCACCGCCGCCGATCCTTGTTAGAGTTCCGCTGAGGCGCCAAAGGTGGATCGTCTGCTCGTGTCCTTTGAGCGTAGATGCTATGAGCGGGCTTTTGAGTGAGCCCATGCTCGATGATGTCAGAATCGTGGATCGATTCTCGCGGCGATTGTTCTCGATGATCATTAGAGGTCGCTTCATAGCAGAGATAACTCTTCTACGGTGTCTTTCGCTTTGATCGCCGCCACACGCCATGTGGACCGTATTGAGAGTATGATTGGGGTTCCTACACCTTTGCCTATTTCCTCGGGGCATGGGAATATGTATGCGCCACTGTGGTTTGACCGAGGCTTGGCTAGCTTCTACCCATTTTCACGGTGAGTATTTCTCTTGTCATTTCCCATTTATAAGTTAAGAGTGTTTATCGACAGCAGATGTTTTGCCATTGTGTTGGCAGTTTTGGGCCTATGAGAGGCTCCCATGCTTGCGTCCTATGAGTGTGTTAGGTTTAGATACCTATCCACGAGGACGACGATGGCATCATTCCATTTTGCCGGAGGTCCCTCAGAATGAGGGTTTCACTCATCGTCAGATGCATGCCGGAGTTGTCGACAAATGATACCATCACATGGATTCCCTATTCAGGGGAACACTTGACCATCGGCTTTGAGGATGGATACCCGACTGGAGTCGAGTACGTGATTTCCACCAGGAGAGTTCCTCTCTTCACAGATGGAGGCTGGGAGCTCTATTTAGAGAGCGTGCTATTAGGAGCACCATGTGGGAGATTCAGATGCCGATCTTGCCTCCCCGTCAGCGCCATTGGCTCAGATCGCAGCCACCCATCACCGATATCCCATTGTTGGGGTCGACGACTTTACATTATCGAGGGTCCATGCACTCAGGAGACGCTCCAAAGATTGGTGGTTCCTCGTACTATCGGAGCCCAAACCCGCCGCCGCCACACTTTTTTATGGGGATATGGTTCCAGGATCCGTGATGATGACGGATTGATAGCTTGTGTCCGAGATCCGACTCATATGACACAGATTGATAGTTTGACCCGCAGTTGGACCAGCACACATATTTATCCGGCATTTGGGTAGAGATCCGGCAGAGGCAGCTTCATTTGATCCTTCCACCAGTACCGCCCCTCGATGACCCATTTGGGTTTTGCCGGCAGAGATCCTCCTTTATATAGCCCGACATCCCTGCTGATAGAGATCCAAAGTGACTCAGAGGAGTTACATCGTGGACAGGATTGATGATGTGGATATCGACACCATTGTCTTCTTCGATGTGTATTCTCGTTATATCTTTTGATAGGCCTCTCGTTAGATATTGGGTGGTTGTAACCCCATTCTCGCTATATCTTTTGATAGGCCTATTAGTAGTAGTAGGGTGCCTGTGCCCCATTTCCTCGTATTTGTAGTCAGACAGAGATGATGTATTAGATGATGATATACTTAGGAATGTATGCACGCTTTTTCCATTCCCTATATCATATTGCCATCTATTATCCGCTATGCATGTATCATGTTATGCATATGTATGTATGTCCAGAGATATTTGGCATTGATTTCGGATGGTCTTTATGACACGGCCCCGCACATGTATGTCTTCTTCGACGCTTAGTCAGATAGATCATACCCCACCATCATTGGTGGCATTGGGTATGCGATCGTGGTATGATATAGCATGTCACCACCGCAGCAAGGTGATCAGAGATCATTTGTCGCAAAGATACCATGACCTTATTGATGTTTCGTGTTCCCGCAGGTTTGTGGACGGATGCTAGAGCATTGGGTACCGGATAGGGTGTCTTCCGATTCGGGACCCATGAGTCGACTCCTACCGGAGGAGTACGCACGATCGACGATGCCGCCATTAGATGCACTCGTGGCATATATGGCTTTTGGGAGACATGAGTAGATGGTTCATGACTCTCACCGGATTGCATGCAGCAGAGTGGTGCAGGTGATGAGCCGACATCCGCCACGTGATATCCCAAGCATTTTCAGATGATGATTTGGCTCGAGGATAGCTATTCACGACATTCCGGATTTCACCAGACCGGAGGATCATTGGCGCTTGGCTGTGGTTGATGTATCGTGTTATTATGCATATCGTCATATGTCTATATGCCACGATATATGGATGAGATAGACATAGGTGTCATCATGGTCGTGAGAGCTCTCAGGGAGGGTCGTACCATTATACCGATGATCGTAGCAGAGACCTCGCGCACAAGATTCATCGACCGCACTTATCCGACAGAGTGTTCACGGGTAGTCTCGGTCATGCTATATGTGTGGTTTATGTCACACTTGAGACCGATTGGCACTCTTAGACGGCATGGGTATTGGTTCACCCATGATGTAGCCATGTCATACTCCTTTCAGCCATCGGAGTGTATAGATGCTCTGTCTTGGTCCACATTTTTGGCAGATATCAGAGATCCATTCAGCATATTGCCGTGTTCGGGGCTTAGCTCACCATACAGCTTCATTACTCATGCTCCGGGCATGGACTACCTCCCTCTGGCTGGTTTGAGGGGCGTGACTACTTACCACCCACTGGCCGTGATGTCGCAGTTTGACCAGTTCCAGGATTTTCATCCTTTCGAGGGGGCGATAGGTCAGCGTTCAGCTTCTCGATATCTCTCAGCAGAGGACCGATCCCGTGTGTATGCTTGTTGGGATCAGCGTGAGATAGCTTCTTTTTCTGTGAGCCATCCGGGTTGTTCTGCAGAGTATTCCGCATGGATGGAGACAGAGATTTTATCTACTGCAGCAGTGATTCACAGACCCGGATAATGAGTCGATGATGTAGAGCCCATGGAGGACATCGATTCCTACATCGAGGAGGAGCCCGTCATTGGGTTGCCAAAGATTTCCTTCTAGATTCTCCCAAGACCAAGATTATTGGATTCAAAGACTCAAGACACAAGATTTTGAGCAGAGTCTTCATCTGATGGCCTTTGAGAGAGATCAAGCTAGATCTATGATGTTGACTGCCCTTGATGGGAGAGACGTAGCTCTATTAGAGAGAGACGAGGCATTAGTTCGAAGAGATATCGCCGTTGTTAAGCGGGATGAGGCTAGATCAGCCAGAGACGCAGTGATAGTTGAGCGGGATAGTGCCATATCTGCCCGGGATGTAGCCATCACAGATAGTACTGCAGTGAGGTCCCTTACCACTGGCATGATCGCTGAAATGAGTGCATATATTGATGATCATATGGTCACCATGCAGATGGCTGCAGATCTGTTGGGTCGTGGTGGATATTCTCGCATGACAGAGACCACAGCCTTCGCCTCCTTCTTCTCGAGAGGGACGCCATGTTGGGCTTGTTAGCTCGCAGATATACCTCGACTTGTAGATGAGCTTGTATTTTCCTGCACAGACTAGCTTAGCCATTTTGTCATGTACAATTTATATTGTATATATCAAACAACATTATATATATGACAGGAAATATATTTTTGGATCACTTCCCTTTTAGATATGCTTTGCTACTTGCTTGATATTTTGCCTCACGCTTTGTGGCTCAGGATCTTGATGTATTCTCAATTCCTCTTGGGTGGATGGACATTGAGTTGTCTCTCGATATTTCGTAATGGATCATCGATCCGTATGTATCCCTACCATCTTTGGTGTCTTGGGACCGGTTTCAGATGGAAATATGGAGAGGAGTGTGGCTTTCTCTCGAGATCGACCGCACTACGATGGTCGCCAAGATTTCTATTTAGGAGAAGTTTAGTTAATTCCATCTCTTATGGATTGGTGTTGTTCTTCAAGGTATGACCGCAGCTTAGATGGTCGCCAATCTCCTATTTGGGAGGAGTTCGTAATTCCATCCCTTGGTCTCAAGTCAATGAAATGTAGTGGATTGAAGGATGATCCCAAGCATCAACCGACAATGGTTTGTGTTTTGGTAGGGGTGAGACCGAACCATGAATGGTCGCCACGCACTCTATTGAAGAGGAGATCAGTCTCGCGTAGTTCAACTCTGGTGTAAGAGGTTCAAATGTATATATGGAAGAAATGGTGTAGGAATGTTTTTGTTGTTGTTGTTTTTTTTTGTAAGGGTAGAAATGTTTTTGTTGTTTTTTTTTTATTATGATGACCGCCATATGAAATGGTTGCCACGTACTCCTATGAAGAGGAGATCAAAGTCGACGAGTTCAGTTCCCTCGTATGGTAGATGAAAAGCGTGATCCCATGCAATGCGTGTCGAAAGTGGGGAGGAGAAAGTTTAATCCTAGGTTGAGGATAAACTGTAGGTATGAGAAGTTTGATCCCATGTATGGGTAGCCAAACCGCAAACGCAAGAGGTTCAATCCGTAGTGGGATGACCTAAGTCGTAGGAACGCAAAAAAGCCAGGCTGCTGGCTTGAAAAGTATGTTTCCCTGAGGGGCAAAGTGTAGAAAAGTTGTATGTGGTAAAGGGTTAAAGAACCGGAATGATCGGTGATCTCGATGGTCCAACACTGTGGTGTTTGCTTGATGGCAACTTCGATATAGTACCGCTTTCACTTGTCTCGAGTTGATGAGTTGTGGAAATTCATCGCCGCCCATTTCTTGTAATCGAGAGCACCCCCGTCAATATTTCCTTGACAATAAATGGGCCTTCCCAGCTTAGGAGTTTAATTTTTCCTTAGATTGATCTTGGTTGTCAAGGATCTTCTTCAAAACCAAGTCATGTTGTTTAAACCGTCATAGTTGGACTTTTTTTTGTCAGTAGGATCCGCGATCCTTTGTTGATATAATCGACCATGGAAGATAGTCGCGGTTCGCCTTTTCTATCTATTAGAGACAATTGGTGATACCGCGCCTTGTACCCATTGGTCTTCATCCAGCTGAGCATCTATCAACACTCTTAGGGATTCCATTTCAACTTCTATGGGGAGCACTGCTTCCATCCCATAGGTTAATGCGTAGGGGGTTGCCCCCATGGAAGTACGCATTGAGGTTCTGTAGGCTAACATGGTGAGAGGCAATAGGTCAGGCCAATCTTTGTGGTTGGCAGACATCTTTTGCATAATCTTCTTGATATTTTTGTTAGCCGCTTCAACAACATCGTTCATCTTCGGAGGAGATAGATGATAGAGTTAAGATGTTTGATGTGGAATTTACTGCATAATTTTTCCATCATTTTGTTGTTGAGATTCTTAGCATTATCTGACACAATCACCTCTGGTTGTCCATATCGACAAACGACATTGTTTCGATGAAAGCAATGATGACTTCTTTAGTAACCCCGGGAAGGAGGTCGCGTCTACCCACTTGGTGAAGTAGTCGATCATGGTGAAGATAAATCGATGTCCATTATCGGGCTTTAGGCTCAATGGGCCCGATAACGCCCATTCCCCACATTGAGAAGGGCCAAGGTGAACTCATATTGTGGAGTTCCCATGAGGGGGGGTATAGCATTCCCATGAATCGCATTGATAGCATCTCCCGACGTGGTCATTGCAATCACTTTGAGAGATAGCCAATAATGTCCCCGCCCCGAGGACTTTTTCGACAAGGAGGGGGCCACTCATGGGGGCCACAGACTCCACCATGGATTTCATCCATAAGCCTTTGGGCTTGATCTTTGTCTAAACATCTGAGGAGACCTAGTCCTGCATCTCTTTTATAGAGCGCATCTCCACTCAGGTAGAATTTCGTAGCAAGTCGATGGATCCGCCTTTTCTCAGTTGGGTTCACCTTAGCGGGTGTAGATCCATCTCGTAGATATTCCTTGATACGCTGATACCAGAGATGTTGGATGGGAGGTAGCTCATCCGATACTTCTCCAACGTAGTTCCCATAGGCTGGGGCCTTGTGCAGGGAAATTGTGACGCATGGCAAGTGTTCCTTGTCTGATATGCGAATCAAGGAGGCCAAAGTAGCTAATGCGTCCGCAAAGTCATTCCTATTACGAGGAATGTGTAGAAAGGAGATTTCTTCGAACTCCAAAGCCATCTTCAAAACCTGCCGATGGTAGGGCAGCAAATATAATTCTTTGGTTTGATAGATTCCGGTGGATTGTCTGATTACCAACTCTGAATCTCCAAAGATAGTTAACCGCCTGATGCCCAATGAACGGGCAAGTTTTAGCCCCATGAGATAGCCTTCATACTCAGCTGTGTCGTTGGTTGGCTCGATAAACCGCAATTTGATTTACGACGGATATCGCTTTCCCGCATCAAATACTAGAACCGCTTCCAGCTCTAGTAACCTTCCATATTATTAATACTCCATCAAAATACATCTTCCATGATTGGGCGCCAGATCGATCGATGGTGTTGTTTGAATCGTCATTACTCCTTCATCGGGAAATATGTTTCAAGGGTTTGAAATCCTCTAAAGGTGCGGCGCCGCTTGATCCGCAATTCCTTGACCTTTGATGGACTTTTTGAGTCACATATACGATGTCAAATTGTTGTAGGATCAATCGCCATCCGGACAAACCGAGCAATTTAACATGGGTTTGTTGAACACGATTTGAGAGGATCCACGCAGGATATGAGATGGGTTGTGTGACCATGGAGGTAATGTTGTAACCTCATGGAAGCCCATGCTAAAGCACAACACGCCTTTTTCGATCGAGTGTACTTGTGTTCATCGTCGTCGAACCTTTTGTCGAGGTAATAGATAGCTCGTTCTTCGCCTCTATCATCTTTTTTGTCTCAAAGATGCAAACCCATGGCGTTGTCACTTATGGATGTGTACATAAATAGGGGAACATCATCCCTAGGTGGTACCAACACAGGAGCTTTGACTAGCTGTTCTTTAATTATAAGGAAGGCATTTCGCACTCATCATTCCATTTCATGGAGGAGTTCTTCCTTAATAGCTTGAAGATTGGCTCTCTGTGTTGTCGTGAGTCGAGAGATAAACCTGCTAATAAAGTTGATTCTTCCCAAAAATCCCCGTATTTCCTTTTATGTCTGAGGAATGGGCATTTCCGTGATAGCTTGGATTTTGGCAGGATCCAGCTCAATCCCTTTTTGGCTGACTAAAAATCCTAGCAACTTGCTTGATTTAACGCCAAATGAGCATTTAGCTGGATTCAACTTCAAGTTGTACTTACGCAACCTGTTGAACAACTTTCTGAGATGGTTTATATGGTCATCCTCCTTTCGGGATTTTATAATGATGCCATCCACGTAGATCTCGATCTCTTTGTGCATTAAGTCGTGGAAAAGAGCCATCATAGCTCATTGATAGGTGGCTCCGGCATTGATGAGGTCGAATGACAACCGTCTATAGCAAAGGTTCCCCAAGGCGTGATGAAAGCAATTTTCTCACGATCTTCCTCAGCAACCATGATCTGATGGTACCCCGCAAAGCAATCAGCAAAGGATTACATGTCGATTATGAAGATTGTCAATAAGAATGTGGATAAATGGCACGGAAAAGCTATCTTTTAAGCAAGCTTTGTTCAAGTCCCGGTAATCCACGCAAACTCGTACCTTCCCTCCGGGTTTAGGCACGGGAACAATGTTGGATATCCACTCAGGATATGTAGACACCATAATGATGCCAACTTGAAATTGTTTCACAATTTCTTCTTTCACCTTTAAACTCCACTCAGGTTTCAATCGCCCGAGCTTTTGCTTGACCGCTTAAATCCTCTTTATGGGAAGGCGATGAAGAACAATGTCAAGTGGAAAAACCCACCATGTCTTCATACGAGACCATGCAAACACATCCCGGAATTGGGTTAGTAGCGTAACCATGTCATTCCTTTGGTTTGGGGTAAGGTCTGAACCAATCTGGATTAACTTAGGGCTTTCTAAGGTTCCGAGATTGAAAGAAGTGGTTTGATCAAGGTTGGGTTTAGGTTTGTCTTTGACCCATTCTTGAATTTCGGAGGCACCTCAATGTCATCCTCGTATTTCCATCAAGGTCAATTCATTTTCTACATCAAAGGTACAATCCTTGTGAGAGAGACCAAATGACGCAAGTACACAGCACATCTAAATCCGTAGTCCGAAACAAAATATGCTTTCACTTAGTATATATGAAATGTGTTGATCATACACAATGTTAGCATATACTGGCAAAATAAACTGCTAATACTGTACAAAAAAGTAAGAAGTTATTATATCTACAGGGCAGAAAGAGTTTCTGCCCATTTTACCCTTGTCAACCAATGCAAGGAATGTTGTTCCAATTGGCAAGGGTAAAGTCCAGGTGGACCGTAGCGATGGAGGGATTGTCATCATCCTCCCTGTCCCGAATGATGGCCATTACGCCTGGGCAATCATCGTCTAGGGTGTATCTGTTGATATGTTCATCATGAACGATGATGCGTATGCCTGACATCATTCAGATGACGTCTTGCCTGATTCTTCGTTCCTCCTCTTCAACTGTGGGATTTGGAACAAAGACTTCTTTCTCCTTTACCGGCACCGGCTTGGGAAATAACATAGCCATTACATTGGCTGGCACCTTTACAGGAGGTTGTGCGGACTAAGAGTTTGAAGGCGAAGATGAACGCTGCATGGTTGAAACTGAAGGAATCTGCTGATGCTTATGAGGATTCCTGTGACTAGAATCGATGTAATAGCCTAGCCCAAATTGCTCCAATTTGCTTGGTTAATCGAATTGGGTACTTGATACTCGAAATTTTTACCCAAACCCTTGTCCCGGTTTATGACCCAATGACATCATTTCTTGAGTAGCCGACATTACCTCGGCAGAAATCTTGGGTTCGGGTAATGGCATTCCAATAACTTGGTATTGGGTATTGCTTATTTCCAAGGCATGAAAACTGACCGGTTCAACATCTGCGTTGGCATTGATGAATGGCATGTCCCCTTGTTGAGGACACTCTGGTTAAGCGTTGACTGTGACCAGGTTATTGTTGATAATGTATTTCAACTGTTGGTGAAGAGTGGAGGGGACTACCCCAGCCATATGAATCCATGGTCGTCCCAAGAGCAGGTTGTATCCCGAATCTATCTTGAGTACATGGAAAGATACGCAGAATGTATGAGGACCAATTTCGATCAAGCGATTCAATTACTCCGACCGAATTCCGACGGGCTCCATCAAAAGCTTTGATGATAGTATGGCTACTCCGAATTCGGTTGAGATTGATATTCATCTTCACCAATGTAGCATATGTACAGATATTAAGAGATGAACCTCCATCTATCAAGACTCCAGCTAGCATGTATCCGGAGGACAAGACCACAATGTGCAACGGCTTGCAATGACCAGATATCACATTGTTGTTGAAAATGTGATCAACCAGATATTGAAATTTTTCCGTATCAACCGATGTTTGTAGATAGGCTTATTCTAAAACCTTCAACAAGATCTTCCGGTGATCCTCGAAAGTTAGGACCAAGTCCAAAATTGATATTTGTTGTGGAGCTTCTTTTAAGCTTAAAACCACCTTAGCTTCGTGATGACCTGTAGTGCGGAGGAATTTTTCAATATTCTCCATGGGTATTTTCCCCTTTGATTTGATGGTGGACTTCATCACCTGTTGGGGAAGATACAGTGGATTTTCCTTCGACACTGTAGCAGTTGTATGTGAGGTGGATCCTTCACCTTCTCCATAATTCCATGAAACTTTAAGCAAGCTAACAATAGGATATTGTGCTCTGCACGACAAGTTGATTGGCTCGGGAGCGGCCACTTTCAAAGGATTTTTGCTTCCCTTGAGTTGAATTGTTGGCATTGTGAGTGATTGATTAATCCCATCAGCTTCGGTGGATATGGCTGCTACCACACTCTTCCACTTAGTAGGACCTGTATTCTCACTTGCATGTAACACAGTATCGTCGTCTGCTAAGTGCAGGACACCATTGTCAATTAGATTTTGGATAAGGTGGCGGAGTGCCCAGCATTCTTCTGTGTTGTGACCGCGAGATTGGGAGTGATACTGACATACTCCATCAGAGTTGTACCGCCCTGAATGGGGGTTGATTAAAGGTAGAAGGGAACTGATCCTTCCTTCATTGATTAATATATGAAGGATTTCCTCCATAGGTTGGCCCAAATAGGTGAATTCCCTTTTGTTGGCAAAATCCCGACGGGCTTTGGCATTTGCTCTCTTTGTCACTTTGTCTTCCAGCATTTTGTTTTCTGAAAGTGACAAGGGAATATTCATGATAAGAGGTAGGAGACTGGCATGCTCCTGGCTGATTAATTGACGAGTCACTTGATGCTGATAAGTCACCAGGTCCGCCAATTGCTCAATTTGTTTGCATAGAGCTTTCATCTTTCGTTCCATTGTGAACTGAAACTTGGCATAATCCCATTTGTCATCACCATCTTTGAGGGTCTGGGAGGATTCACAATTGAAATTGGAATTTTGTCCATTACTCCAATTGATCATGTTGACCTCTTCTTCTTTGTGCTAAGGAAGAGGGTTTTCTTGAACGTGAGGCTGATCTGGTTTGGTGACCACGATCTCTCCATTGTCTATCAGGTCCTGGATCTTGTGTTTCAAGGCCCAACAATCCTGAGTATCATGTCCAGGTGCCCTGGCATGATAAGCACATTTCCGAGCAGCATTGAAACTCCGTCCATTAGGGCTGGCTGGTGGAAGAAGATGTGTAATTTTCTTCTGTGTTGTCAGAAGAATGAGAATATTCTCGAGGGTGTCCCCTCAGGGTGTGAACACTCGAGGGCGTTTGACTTCTCCACCTTTTGGTATTGGAGGTTTCGCAGACTGTGCTTGAAAGGGAGTGTAGTTTCTCCTTTGAATAGGCATGTTCTGATTTCCTTTTTAACTCTGTAGTATCAGGGAAACATCTTCCTCTTTCTTTATATGGACCCTCCTGGGGTTGTTTCCATAATTTTCGGATTAGATGTGATCAGCAATAGCTTTGAGTGCAGCTAGGTCTTGAATCTTTCCGGAGTTCAATCCCATCTCAGCCATCTCCCCATGTTTGACCATTTCAGAAAATGGTTTGCCGATGCCGGCTAAAACTCTCTCATAGAACGGAGCTTTTTATATGTCTATGAAAGTCATGACCATCTCTGATTCTGTCATGGAAGGACTAACTTGGGCAGCCAGGCGTCTCCACCTTTGAGCATACTCTCTGAAAGACTCGTTAGACTGTTTCTTGATCTTGGTAATTTGATACCTATCAGGAGCCATTTGAGATTGAAAGCTGTATTGAGTGAGGAAAACACGTGCTAGCTCTTCCGAGCTATGGATCTTTGAGTTGTCTAATCTTGTGTACCACGAACGGGCATCTCCAGTTAGACTCTTTTGGAACAATTGCATTCTGAGTATTTCGTCCTCTGCATAAGATCCATGTTCTCCAATAAACACCTTTAAATGTGTGTAAGGATCTCCTAACCCGTCATATTTTTTAAAGTCAGGAGTTTTAAATTTTTCTGGATAATGAACACCAGGGAAAATGCAAAGATCAACATATGAAACACTCTCGTGTGTTCCAATTCCTTTGATAGCACGAAGGGTCTCTTCCATTTGGAGGACTTTCTTTTTAATGTCACCAGTGTCTGGATCTCTAATGGGATGGGCAGCATCATGAGTTTTGTTGGTCGCATCCAACTGCAGTTCAGGTATTGTAATGACCTGGGTTCCCCCTTGTGTGGAGGATTCAACATGTACGGGTATTTTTGGACCCTGATTGGACTGGTGTAGTTCTTTGAGTAGAACAGCCAAATCTGTAATTTATTTGCTAATCCGTCGAATTCTTTGCGAGAAACTGGATTAAGGTCAGTCTGGTCAGATGACGACATGATTGACTGTAGGCCTGTAGCCTTTTTGGATTTTGATCAGGTAGTAGGTCCGATTGGTTCCCTGCGAAAGACTTGCATAGTTTAGTCTTTAGGGAATGTGTATAATAACATGCTATGTGATGTGTCTATTTTAGGAATTTTATCCTGCAAAAACGGATGTCAGCTGTTTGTAGCATGTTAATTAAAATATGTATGTGTACACATTTCTTCATATTTCTCATTACATGGAGATAGATATGGAATGAATTTACAAGTAATTGTGTTTACAAGTAATTTGAAATGAGAGCATGAAGAGACTTTCCTCCGTTTTGAGTTTATCGTGAGGTCAACCTATCTTAGGTTACTCTCATGGGGTTTTTTTGGCATGAAGGTTCCCAAATCATCGCAATCTACTTGACGGGAAATTAATTCGGTCTTTCAACTGGAGCGAATTTGGGTGGTGCCTTTCCTGAGCCTCGGGGAATTAGTCTTCCCACGAGTCAAGTAATCAAACACCGATGGGATAGCCTCCTGGTGGAGGGACCACACAACATACATTCACATACATCGCGTCTCACCGTATGAAAATGATGACATGTGCGAAGCACTAATATCACAAGCAGATATTGTGCGAAGCACTAATATCACAAATAGTTATGGTGCGAAGCACTAAGTGCAATCAAGAAATGCATTTGTACACATTCATCAAATGTAAATGCAACATCCACACACAAGTAAATAACAATTTTGAAAAGATTGTAATAGCGGCTTAAGTCCTCTTACTGGAGTCCCCAGCAGAGTCGCCACCTGTCGACATCGGGATTTTAGATGTCCCTTTCCGTTACTTGTTCTTTGGTGTTCTCATTTTAGGTGAGATTTATTTGAAAAAACAAGTGAAAAAGGTCCGACATGTATAATGTCGACGATGGACTGTTAAGAGTCTCCAGTTGATTTTTTAAATGGTTGTACCAACACAACCGAGAAAAGGTTTGCACATTGACCCAGTGATGTGAAACTGCTAAACGGGTCGGTGAAACCGAGATTCATTAGGTTCCGGGGACTTGTTTATGGAAGGGAAGGTGTTAGGTACCCCCCGACATCCGTGTTACCACGGTGACCGCCTCTTTTCAAGAAACTATTATCTGAATGTGTGTGTGTGTGTGGGTCAATGTGCTGTTATTTGGAAGTAGTGCAAGGCCTCGTTCGCACCTATATACACACGGTTTGAATTTATGTAAAAATTTAATTTTAAGCAAGATATGGCAGTGATGTTTTATAAAAGAGGTTTTTCAAACCCTGATGCTCAATAGTAATTGAGACCTTTTACACTCCCATTTTATTAAGTGTTCGGCTTGATTGATTTTATTTTACAAATGTGAGGCATCCGTACGAAAATAATGCCGACTTCCTCATGGGTATGGAAACCATCTGAGGAAATTCAGACACCGCAGAATAATTTACAAGCTGCTTACAGCTGAAAATGTCCATCACGGGAACCGAATCTAGATCCAATGGGCTGAATCTATGATCACATGATACCGCAATTTGTATGTAAGCAGGTATATATATAAAAGCTGTAAATATATATATACAGACATGATCACCAACCACGAAGCACCTCCATGGGGGATCAGAAATGTAAATAAAGATGTAAAAGCTATCAACCGCCACAGAGGAAACTCCAGGCGGGAACAAACGTAAATAAAGTTGTAAAGCTATCAACCGCCACGGAGGAAACTCCAGGTGGGACAAAATGTAAAGAAATCATATAAAGCGATCAAGCGCCACGAAGTAAACTCTGGCGTGATTTACGAACGTAAAGAAAGTCAGAAGCGATCAACCACCAATAAGTGAACTCTGTGTGGGACGAATATATATATATATATATATAAAAGCAATAAACGCACCGGATGTAAAATCGGTGCTCATCGAACGAGTTCGACAACAGTATATATATATATATATATATATATATATATATATATAAAAGTGAATAAACGCATATAGAATATAAAATTCAAGGCTCATCAAATGTAGTCAGACCACGCTTTTATATATATATATATATATATATATATATATATATATATATATATATAAGCGAGTAAACGCACTTTGATGTAAAATTAGGCTCATCATAAGCAGTCCCATGATACAGTTAATAATATATATATATATATATATATATATATATATATATATATATATATATATATATTAAAGCAAATAAATGCTCCTGCATCAAGTTCAGGCTCAATCGAGGCATAACTTCGATAATGTTAGTCCGGATATATATATATATATATATATATATATATATATATATATATATATATATATATACAAATCGAATGAAAACCACGGACCAAAGTAAAGGCAAATGCGCAACACAACTCTCAACGTGAAGAAGAAGGGGTGTGTGAGAGATGAAGAGAAAGGCTTTAAAGTGTGTGTGAGAAGGCTTACAGGTTGATTGCCAAAGAAGACTTCTATATCTTTAAAGTGGGTAAACATGGCTTTTGTAGGTACAAAAGAAGCTATATGTGAGCTCTGTGTGTTTAAAATGAGAAAGTACATCAGTATAGGGTGAGTGCAGAGCAAATTGGGCAGGGCTTCCTCGTCGTTTTCTCTTGCAAAATGGCCACCCCAAGCCCTCTATTTATAGAGGGCCTGCGGCTGAGCCACAGGAGTACCAGAGGCAACCCGGGTGGGCCCGGATTTCTCGGGTCGGGTCGTCTCGTAGTACGTGCACTCGGGCACTGTAATGTCCGATCGAACTTTCAGAAGTGCAATCTGGGCATCCGATTGAGGTATACAGGACCTATTTCGGACCGTCGTTATTGAGAGTTGTACAATGGCATAGGATTAGAGTTTGTACGAAGTCATTGAAGATGGGACGATGCCCTCCGGTCTTCAAGCTTCAAATTCCATCCGTTACCCCGCACAATAGTGACTCGGGATTGGTCTGATTCTTGTGGGACATCGTTGTGTATAGATGTTCATGATATGTTGAGACGACGTGGCGTGGCATCGCGTTGGCGAGATGACGATGTTTCCCTCATAAATTGTTATCACGGAATTTGGGCTAATCATGTGACGTTGCTCGGGACTTCATTGAGATCGATCGCCGCAATTGTTGAAGGTCCTCATTGTCATCTTTGAGGTATGCCTGTCCTCCCGGTTGTGACAACCCGAGAATTTTGAATATTTTTAAAAATTTTGTTAATTAATTTAAGGTTCAATATTAGAACCCAGACAGAAAATAAGTGTATGCGTTTGATATTTTTAAGATAGAATTTTGAGGATTTTAAAATTTTGTGAAGGATTTAGGTGAATTATTCAGGATTAAGGAATAAGCGTTTATGTTCTGTGTATATGTGTACAGTATGTGGTTAAGGGTCAAGGGTTGACCAGATAAACGATATCTGTAACAAACCCTAATTATATATTAAGAACTTTAACGTTCGTTAGAAAACCCTAACGATTAATAAGAAACCCTAGAAATCGGTTCTGGAAATCCTAATTTCAGTTCCGAAAATCCGAAATCTTAATTCGGTGCATGAAACCCTAAATCGGGAACTTAATGGCGTAAGTGTGAATAATTATAGGATTAATTAGGGTTAATCTTAACAAATTGGTTACAAAACCATAATTCCAAATTTGAAACCCTAATTACGGATTTGAACCCCTAATTTGTAAATAGGGAAAAACCTATGTGTTAATTTAATATTTTTAATGTTAATTAGAATATATTAATTCTAATTTTCAAGTTAAGTAATTTGAAAACCCTAATCTAATTACGAAAATTTAATTTCTAAATTAGAAGATTTATTTTCTATTAGAAACCCAAATTAGTGGTTTATAAACTCTAATGACCATTTTGACCCTAATTGCTAAATTAGCGATTTTAATTAGGAAATGTTAATCCTAATTAGCAATAGTTAAATTATGATCAAGAAATTTTAATGTAATTAGTAAATCCTAATTATAATTTAGAAATATTAATTTTCTATTTTTAAAACCTAAATTGGAAATTTTAGAAAATTAAATTTGTAAACCCTAAGGGTTTCAAACCCTAAACCCTAATTGGCTCAAATCCTAAACCTTAATTGACTCAAACCCTAAACCCTAAGGGTTTGGCTATTGTCCAAAATGCCATTAAAATTAAATGCAAAATGTCCAAAATACCCTTGGTTGCATTATTGAAGATTGTTTGTAGATCTAGCCCTAAAGGAGTGGGTGAACTACCCTAGCTTAGCCATGTGACTATATCTCAGCCATTCCAGCCGAATTATTGCAGATCATAGCAACATGTTATCATATATATTGATTTAAAGAGAGAGAAAGTACACTAACTTGGTCATTTTTCTCTCAAACAACCAACCAAGTCTCTCTCTCTCTCTAGAACCACAAAATATAATAGTAAATCAGTCCCCAATCAAGTCCCTACTACTTCCATAACAAATCAGGAACCCCGGATTCAAGATCAAAGCATGGATGAGGTATAAACCCTAATTTTAGTAAATCTTGTGTTTTGATATTAGTTGTTGGTTAGATATGTGTTAGAAGGTGCTTTTTAGAGATCCGGGTTGTTCGATCATGGATCCATAACAATTAGATGCACGAAATTAGCATTTTGAAAAATCTGGAAAAATTTCTAAATGACGTCTGACAAGCAAATGTCAGAGGTCATAGATCGGTGTCTGTTATTCGTATTTGTGTTTTAACTGTTGGAACGTGTAGTATGTTGTATGGTCTTTGATCTGGTACTTGGAGCAAGACCAGATCATGTCTAGATCGTAAGTTATGAAGGATCAAAGGTCGTTGACCCGCATTGACCAAACTGCTCGGGTAATCAGATTTACCCGTAAAACCGTCGACAACGATTTGCAGGGTCTTGATCTTGCTGTGTGTTAGTAGTTAGGCCATGTTGTTGGTGGATCTTAATAGCCTGACATATGGACTACATATATATGCCCTTATATTACTCAGAGCCTTAGTATATTGAAAATTAATCGTGGTCAAAACCACGTTGACCAACTGGCTGGATGAAGATTCTGGAAAACCAAGAATCTTCAAGAACAGTTCGTGACCCTTAGTTTGACCAGTCCAGATCTTGCGTTTTTGATGTTGTATGACCTATCTTTTTGTTGGAACATGTAATATTACATTAGTACTACGATCTAAAATCATTAGTTAGCCAAGAACATGAATGGATTGGAAATTAGAACCGGTCAAAGTAGGCACCCTATCAACTGGCGATGAGTTTCTGGGTTGATGAAGAACAGCTCAAGAACACCTATAGCGACAGGTCTGTCGCTATAGGGGCTTTTAGCGACAGTTTTATTATTATTATTTTTCAGAAATTATTTAAAAATAGAAAAAATGGTTTTTAATTATTAAAAATACATAATAAATTCTGAAAAATTATTTTAAAGTCTGAAAAATAGTTTTAATTATTTAGAGTATATTTCATAAATATTTAATATTTTTGGAATATAAATGGTATTTAATTTATTTAATTATAATATTAAATAAATTATTTAAAAATAATTTAAATACATGAAAAATCATGAAAAATAATGTTATGTTATAATAAAATATTTTAAGTTATTTTCGGTGACTTTTAATATTTTGTGATGAAATTCATTAATTAATCAATATTAATGATAATTAGTTTATTTAATAAATATATTAAATAAATTGTGGAAAAAATGGATTAATGCTTTATAAATTATATAAAAAATGATTTAAGTGTTAGAAAAATATTTTAAGTTATAAAATATAATTTTTGATATTTTGTCATGAAAATATTAATAGCAATTAACGGATAATGAATTTAATTGTTTAAAATCATATTTAAATGATTTTAAAGTATTAAAAATACTTTTTATGATATTATAAATATATTATAATATTATGTTGAGAATTTCATTAATATTTGATAATAAATAAATATTAATGATAAAAGAATTAAGTAGTATTTAATTTATTTAAATACGTTATTAATGATTTAAAATCAAGATAAATAGTAATAATTATTTAAAAATTATTACGAA
Source organism: Panax ginseng (assembly GCA_020205605.1). Lineage (NCBI taxonomy): Eukaryota > Viridiplantae > Streptophyta > Magnoliopsida > Apiales > Araliaceae > Panax > Panax ginseng. The sequence continues at coordinate 79,706,902 of CM035143.1, read as the reverse complement.
GCTTACGAAAAAATATTTAATAGTTATTAAAATTATTTGAGTTAATTGTTAAGTGTTTAATGCAGAGTTTAATTGAATTTAAACTCGTGAATTGTCCGACTAGACCGTCGGGATGATAATTTTATGTCAGGTTCAACTCAGACTGAAATAGTTTGACTTGATACCGTGTCTTATGTGTGTAATAGACTGATAGGGTTATGTGTTATGTGTTATATGTTTAGGTTATTCTGTGTATGTATATATATAATAGTATTATATTGTGATGATATTATTCTAATATTGGAGATCTATATTACTAATATTAGGTCTTCGGATAAAGCGATATAAATTGCGTAGCGGTAATCAACGGTTCAGGTAAGTTTGTTTTACTTAACTCTATTAAGAGTGTTTTATTCGGATAAGCTTATGGTTAATCATTGTTGATTGCCATGAATTGTACTCTGTACATATTGCATGTATAAGTCAGGTATGAAAAGCTGATCACCTTCATTACCAGTTGGTTCAAATATATTTTGTTCATGTATAATACTTGTTCACTCATAAATTTGTTCCTGCTAGTTCACAATTATATTGTTGAATTATAGCCAGCAATTATTCAAATCATTTTAATCATGATATATCGTTATATTGTTGAATTTAAACTTGCTGGGCAACTTTCATGCTCACCCTTGCTATATCATGATAAAACATTGCAGATTAAGACGAACGCGTCGGATATAAGGAAATGTTACATACAGTTCCAGCTTTAGTTTACGTGTGTAGTTAGAATTATAATAGTATTATATATTAATGTGATTGTAAGTTAAATAAGTTATGTAATGTGTATTAAGTTAAGGTTACTCGACCTTGGGGAATAGTGTGTAATGTAATGTATAAACAATTTATGTTTATATCTTCCGCAAATAGTAATAGTTGTATAGAATGATCGAACCGGATCCGTGGTGATTCGGGACCTCGGATCTGGGGCCCTCACAGTTGGTATCAGAGCTGTTGGTTATGAACCTTAGGTAGGAATACCTGAGACTAATAACCGCAGTGATTAGGATAAGTACTAACTCAAATAGAGTTAGTCGGTTGGTAAGATTCAAAGACGAATCTCGACGAGTTATAAGATACAGAGTTCCCTAACTCTGATAATAAAGTTGAACAGTAGTGATGAATAGATAGAGTCTAAAAGACTAAAAGCAAAGTGATAGAAGATCGTAAAACAAAACGATCAAGGCGTAGAAATGAATCGTAACATATACGATGAGATCACCCTGTGATCGGATAAGGTTATAGTATGGTATAAAAATCAATCAAATGATTGAAAAGTTTACAAGATTGTTGGGTGTCAGTTGTACTATGAATTGGTACAGATTCATGAAAGGATTATGAATACGAGTGAATGAAATTTGTATTGAGAAGGGGATTAGGATTAAGTGGGGATTATGAAATGTTTGTATCGCGCTATTTGCTATATACATGTTAAGAGGGTGATTCCTTTCTCATGTGTATAACAGATAGATAGGTCATAGGTAGAGGATATAAGATTAAGTACGAGTTCTTAAAACTCATACTTATGTGACATACTTGATTCATAGTTATATGAAATGTTTATGAACCCCTCAGCGAACGGACGCCAAAGGTCAGACTAGGAAAGTTCTTAAACTCATATGATTGTGGCAATTTATGGACTCATAAGTGTGGTTTTACGAACTGGGTATAGTTGTGTGTAAATGGAGTATTAAAGACTATAGGAACAGATAGATTATTAAGAAAATGATTATTAGTGGAGACATAAGTTTTCCAAAACTCCTAGCTATGCTAGACTTCAAAATTTTGACATCAAGCTAAATACGCATTATGTACTTTTTAAAAATTAAAAAAATAATAATAATATGTAGACTCGTAATCATTTTTGAAACGGTTTAAAGTATAGTCTATGCTACTCATTTCAGCTAGACGCAAATGATTTGAAATATCAAAATATATTTTATTTATCACTCATGTACCATGTAACCTGGTGCAGAGATGATAAAAAGTTGATGGAGTTGTAAATACAGGAATACTTAGTGTGAATTTGATCTAAAATCATTGTTCCACTATTGTATGATGTGTTATGACAAAGTCATACAATGATGGCATCCTCAAACGGACTGTTAATATAGTACGGCATCATGGCGTCATTCTCAAAAATATTTTTAATAAAATTTAATTTGCCAACAGGGTTTGGCTACACTTAAATAATTCGATTGAATTGAATTATTGATATGAGTCTGTGCTATTCAATTCAGCTAGACAAACATTTATGAAAACTCTAAGTGTTCATTGAAAGAAATTTCCCGAACTAAATTATTTTGGTGTGGAATCCAATAAGACTGAGGTAGAATTTTGTGCCTTTGGCAGAGACGAGAAACAGAGTCGACCAGCAGTACTTAATAAGTACAGGACATACTGGATTAATTACCCACTATGTCCGTAAGTTATGACGGTTTGTGGATGAATTTCCTATAACCTTTGTGAAAATGACAGACAATAGTCTGTAAAACCCCTCAGCAAAATTTGAAAATTTTTACTCTTGTGAGTGGTGTATTGGGTAGCATGTGATGATAAGAATGAATGGTGTAAGTAGTATGGTGTAAGGTATAAGGTAAATTTCGGGGACAAAATTTTTAGAATAAGGGGTGAATGTGACAACCCGAGAATTTTGAATATTTTTAAAATTTTTATTAATTAATTTAAGGTTCAATATTAGAACCTAGACAGAAAATAAGTGTATGCGTTTGATATTTTTAAGATAGAATTTGGAGAATTTCAAAATTCTGTGAAGGATTTAGGTGAATTATTCAGGATTAAGGAATAAGCGTTTATGTTCTGTGTATATGTGTACAGTATGTGGTTAAGGGTCAAGGATTGACCAGATAAACGATATCTGTAACAAACCCTAATTATATATTAAGAACTTTAACGTTTGTTAGAAAACCCTAGCGATTAATAAGAAACCCTAAAAACCGGTTATGGAAATCCTAATTTCAGTTCCGGGAATCTAAAACCCTAATTCGATGCATGAAACCCTAAATCGGGAACTTAATGGCGTAAGTGTAAATAATTATAGGATTAATTAGGGTTAATCTTAACAAATTGATTACAAAACCCTAATTCCAAATTTTAAACCCTAATTACGGATTTAAACCCCTAATTTGTTAATAGGGAAAAACCTAGGTGTTAATTTAATATTTTTAATGTTAATTAGAATATATTAATTCTAATTTTCAAGTTAAGTAATTTGAAAACCCTAATCTAATTACGAAAATTTAATTTCTAAATTAGAAGATTTATTTTTATTTCTATTAGAAACCCTAATTAGTGGTTTATAAACCCTAATAACCATTTTGACCCTAATTGCTAAATTAGCGATTTTAATTAGGAAATGTTAATCCTAATTAGCAATAGTTAAATTATGATCAAGAAATTTTAATATAATTAGTAAATCCTAATTATAATTTAGAAATATTAATTTTCTATTTTTAAAACCTAAATTGGAAATTTTAGAAAGTTAAATTTGTAAACCCTAAGGGTTTCAAACCCTAAACCCTAATTGGCTCAAACCCTAAATGTGACAACCCCAAAATAGGTCCATTCCATCCAACCCATTCTGAGTCGCCAAATACATGGTACAGAAAACAACTACAACTTTATTACAACAATTGTCGTGTAAAATACAACAACACATATGCCGTGAGTTTGATACAAATATATACCAACTGTGACTCACATCCCAACCTTGGATAGCACGTCACAATGATACCTTACATAAAGGTATAGTCAAAAACTGTTTTAGAAATTAGAATCTTTGGGAAGTGCTCAAGGAAACATTCGTACATATGAGGCCATGCGTCTAGGTTATAATATATATCATATGGCCACAGAATTATCCTTGGTTGACCCAATAGACCCCAAAGAAAAAAGAGAAGATTACTATCATATTCTTTCAAATGGTGAGTCTTCTCTTGACATATCATTATCTCCACTGTCTCTAATTGAGAATTATACTTCAAACAAACACCAAGATTATATAGGTAGTGCTCGTAGATATACTCAACAAGTGGATGAGCATAACTCCATCTTATGATGACACGAGGTTGTATGTCATTAGACATCTTGTATGATGGTGACAAAACACCCTTCCAACGTTGGGTTCGCCTCACCCTATTTGATTCACCAAATATAACTACTAAATGATGACCACCGTTCTATTCCTGTTACGCCTGGCTCAACCCAACTACACTCAGATTATTACGAAAAGGAATTGTGAAGCAAAAGGGTGAGCACAACTAGCTCAGTAAAGAATATCATGACTAAAGATAATTAAATTATCAATAGCCTTCATCAATAATAAATCAGAGATTTAGAACATATGGTAGATGATAAAACTTTTCCACCATAGTTGCAGCGGAACGAGAAATCCATTAGAAGAGTCAAATAGACCATAAAGTCTACTATCTTCTCCATGTTAAAAGTCCACCAACAATGTTTTATCCCTGTAACATCAATCAACAATTTCTGTCCACAATCACGTGTATAACTTATAATCGTAATTGTAGTTCTAAATTTCTTTTCTCATCCAGGACAAAGATAATTTTTATCACCTGAAACATCAAAGATCATGGTTATACCAAATCACAGTTCATGTTCATAATCATACTAATAAATTCATCTTTGCACTATGGGCCAAAGATATTCATCAACAAGTCATCTTTGCACTACAGGCCAAAGATATTCAACAATAATTCATCTTTGCACTACAGGCCAAAGATATTCACATCTCAAAGAAATATATAATCATTTCAAAATCTATATAAATCATAATTATAACCATGTTGATCAATTCACCTTTGCACTTAAGCTAAAAAAATTTAATTGTAAATTCAATGGTCATGATCATACTAGTCACAATTCATCTTTGCACTACTGGCCAAAGAGAACCCATAGTCACGATCATACCAATAATCTACCCATCTTTACACTCAAGTGAAAGATAAATTCAACATCAGGGTTATAAAAATGTTATATATGATAATAAAAACAATATGATCAACAACTGCATTTATTTTCAAGAGCAACAATCATAAATCAACGATAATTTGGTCAGAAAAAGAAACCATTTTTTATCGTGAATAGTACCCGTAAATAGTAACTCGTGAATAGTAACTCGTGAATAGTACTCCGTATTCGTACATAGTACCGTATACATAAATAATGTCATATACGTAAATAGTGCCATATACATGAATAGTGTTGTATACGTGAATAGTGTCGTATACGTGAATAGTAACCCTGACTCAAAAAGGTAGAAATTTCACAATAAAATCCATACCAATATTTCAGTATAATGATATTGAAAGAATAACATCATTAGAAAGAAAATAACATCCCATACTATCCCTTACTATCTCTTACTTCAAAAGAGCAGCACTTCTGACTAGATATCGGATATGACGCTGAAGGAAACTTGCACTGATGAATAGAAACTCACCAAGTATCTAAATACTCACAAAATACACTCGATAATCTAGAGAAAAAAAGAGAGAAAACTCATGAATTTTGGTGTGATTTTCAATTCTAACTTAGCCCTCTATTTATAGGAAAATGTTATACGCAAGCAGCAGACTTGACTGCTACTACGATGGCTTTTACCTACTACTATTCCACCCACCAAAAATCAGCCATCTTCCCCAACAACCAAAAGTGGGGCCCACCCATTTCTAGAATTTTCCACCAAAATCATTTATAAACCTAATTTCCTAATCACCACCTCTTAAAATTCATAACAAATTATACGTTCATTTTTAACGGTTCAAAATTTGTGGACATATACTCAACTTATATATGTATAACATATCCAAAAATCACAACGATCCAACGATCGGATTAAATATTATAACTCACACAATAAAGCTGTAAGAACACCGATTTGATCTTTTAATACCTTCAATCCGACAAAATACTAATAAAACACCTCAACATTAATTCCTTCATTTATAACCACATAAATAAATCCATCATTTATATCCACATTTATTTCCCTTATCATATAAATCAATAATTAATTATTCACAAATAATATTACAGAATCACAATAATGACAACCAGTGCAGGTTCAGAAAGAGGGGGCTTTTCGATAAGGATTTCTCCTTACTGGCGCGCAATTAGGTGACCAAACCTCTCCTTGACAGAAATTTCTAGATATTGCCAATAATGCTATCTAATAATATTATTCAAATAATATGAATTATTGATCTGATAATGGAGATACTGTGCAGTGACAATTATTGAAACAACAATAATATAAAATATCAACGCAGCAATTATTGAATCAATAAAATAAAATATTGAATAGTAATTACTGTAAAAATTATTAAGTAGTGTCTTCTCACGTAAGAATCAATAATTCAAAAATCTTTGTGCAATACTGCAGTGTGCCATCGATAACAGCGTAGACATCGTATTTTAACCATAGGGTATTCTAACAATTGTTAACGATAACAACTACGCTAGTTATTTATAAAAACTCATTTTATGTCGTTTTCTTCATCAAGCGGTTATTCAAGTTATGGGACCCACAAATGGTTTCGCATGTAAATGCGAATATTCTCAAATGCATGAGAATATTCCACGACCAAACGAATATTCCCCGACAATTGAATATTTTATAACCACTTGCGTATTTTGAAAAAATTTCATAACTCACCCTTAACTTTAAACTTTTAACAATTTAATCATTTACTGAATTATAATTATAAGAAAAATTGAATACTTTTATTTCATAAAATTCGGGGTCTTACACTAAACCCTAATTGACTCAAACCCTAAATCCTAAGGGTTTGGCTATTGTCCAAAATGCCATTAAAATTAAATACAAAATGTCCAAAATACCCTTGGTTGAATTATTGAAGATTGCTTATAGATCTAGCCCTAAAGGAGTGGGTGAACTACCCTAGCCTAGCCATGTGACTATATCTCAGCCATTCCAGCCGAATTATTGCAGATCATAGCAACATGTTATCATATATATTGATTTAAAGAGAGAGAAAGTACACTAACTTGGTCATTTTTCTCTCAAACAAACAACCAAGTCTCTCTCTCTCTAGAACCACGAAATATAATAGTAAATCAGTCCCCAATCAAGTCCCTACTACTTCCATAACAAATCAGGAACCTCGGATTCAAGATCAAAGCATGGATGAGGTATAAACCCTAATTTTAGTAAATCTTGTGTTTTGATGTTAGTTGTTGGTTAGATATGTGTTAGAAGGTGCCTTTTAGAGATCTGGGTTGTTGGATCATGGATCCATAACAATTAGATGCACGAAATTAGCATTTTGAAAAATCTAGAAAAATTTCTAAATGACGTCTGACAAGCAAATGTCAGAGGTTATAGATCGGTGTCTGTTATTCGTATTTGTGTTTTAATTGTTGGAACGTGTAGTATGTTGTATGGTCTTTGATCTGGTACTTGGAGCAAGACCAGATCATGTCTAGATCGTAAGTTATGAAGGATCAAAGGTCGTTGACCCGCATTGACCAACTCGCTTCGGTAGGTCAGAGTTACCCGTAAAGCCGTCGACAACGATTTGCAGGGTCTTGATCTTGCTGTGTGTTAGTAGTTAGGCCATGTTGTTGGTGGATCTTAGTAGCCTGACATATGGACTACATATATATGCCCTTATATTACTCAGAGCCTTAGTATATTGAAAATTAATCGTGGTCAAAACCACGTTGACCAACTGGCTGAATGAAGATTCTGGAAAACCCAGAATCTTCAAGAACAGTTCGTGACCCTTAGTTTGACCAGTCCAGATCTTGCGTTTTTGATGTTGTATTACCTATCTTTTTGTTGGAACATGTAACATTACATTAGTACTACAATCTAAAATCATTAGTAGGCAAGAACATGAATGGATTGGAAATTAGAACTGGTCAAAATAGGCACCCTCTCAACTGGCGATGAGTTTCTGGGTTGATGAAGAACAGCTCAAGAACACCTATAGCGACGGGTCTGTCGCTATAGGGCCTTTTAGCGACATTTTTATTATTATTATTTTTTAAAAATTATTTAAAAATAGAAAAAAATAGTTTTTAATTATTAAAAATACATAATAAATTTCAAAAAATTATTTTAAAGTCTGAAAAATAGTTTTTAATTGTTTAGAGTATATTTCATAAATATTTAATATTTTTGGAATATAATGGTATTTAATTTATTTAATTATAATATTAAATAAATTATTTAAAATGATTTAAATACATGAAAATCATGAAAATTAATATTATGTTATAATAAAATATTTTAAGTTATTTTCAAAGTGACTTTTAATATTTTGTGATGAAATTCATTAATTAATCAATATTAATGATAATTAGTTTATTTAATAAATATATTAAATAAATTATGGAAAAAATGGAATTAATACTTTATAAATTATATAAAAATTATTTAAGTGTTAGAAAAATATTTTAAGTTATAAAATATAATTTTGATATTTTGTCATGAAAATATTAATAACAATTAACGGATAATGAATTTAATTGTTTAAAAATCATATTTAAATGATTTTAAAGTATTAAAAATACTTTATGATATTATAAATATATTATAATATTATGTTGAGAATTTTATTAATATTTGATAATAAATAAATATTAATGATAAAAGAATTAAGTAGCATTTAATTTATTTAAATAAGTTATTAATGATTTAAAAATCAAGATAAATAGTAATAATTATTTAAAAATTATTACGAGCTTATGAAAAATATTTTGGCAGTTATTAAAATTATTTGAGTTAATTGTTAAGTGTTTAATGCAGAGTTTAATTGAACTTAAACTCGTGAATTGTCCGACTAGACCGTCGGAATGACAATTTTGTGTCGGGTTCAACTCAGACTGAAATAGTTTGACTTGATGCCGTGTCTTATGTGTGTAATAGACTGATAGGGTTATGTGTTATGTGTTATGTGTTTAGGTTATTCTGTGTATGTATATATATAATAGTATTATATTGTGATGATATTATTCTAATATTGGAGATCTATATTACTAATATTAGGTCTTCGGATAAAGCGATATAAATTGCGTAGCGGTAATCAAGGGTTCATGCATGTTTGTTTTACTTAACTCTATTAAGAGTGTTTTATTCGGATAAGCTTATGGTTAATCATTGATGATTGCCATGAATTGTACTCTGTACATATTGCATGTATAAGTCAGGTATGAAAGGCTGATCACCATCATTACAAGTTGGTTCAGATATATTTTGTTCATGTATAATACTTGTTCAGTCATAAATTTGTTCCTGCTAGTTCACAATTATATTTTTGAATTATAGCCAGCCAATTATTCAAATCATTTTAATTATGATATATCGTTATATTGTTTAATTTAAACTTGCTGGGCAACTTTCATGCTCACCCTTGCTATATCATGATAAAACATTGCAGATTAAGACGAACGCGTCGGATACAAGGAAAGGTTACATACAGTTCCAGCTTTAGTTTACGTGTGCAGTTAGAATTGTAATAGTATTGTATATTAATGTGATTGTAAGTTAAATAAGTTATGTAATGTGTATTAAGTTAAGGTTACTCGACCTTGGGAATAGTGTGTAATGTAATGTATAAACAATTTATGTTTATATCTTATAAATAGTAATAGTTGTATAGAATGATCGAACCGGATCCATGGTGATTCGGGATCTCGGATCTGGGGCCCTACACCGCATTATTATCTCGGGTTGGTCATGAGTATCTCGTTGTGAGCGTCGTGATTGAAAAGTCGGTCGCATTTGAAACAAGCATTTCGTGGTTATCGCTAAATCGCATTCCTTGGGGTGATCACCAAGGTTGGTGGCTATTCCCATGGTTAGGACTGAGACTGGATACCTCGGGGTTATCTCCGAGATTAATCGGTCTTCTCCGGTGTGTGTTCCGATATTGGATCTACACGCCTCGGGGTTATCTCCGAGGTTGGAATTCTTACTCCCAATGTGTGTTCTGGGGTTGACGCTGAACTTCCGGTAGTATCCGGTATGGATATGGATTGTCTTTCAGGGTTCCTTCTTAAAAGACGAATCTGTCCTCCTGCAATGTTAGTGACAGGTGTACAGAAAATTTCGAGTGTCTACAGTAATATTTGGACAAGAGCTTATTGAGAGCATCGATGCAAAAGGACAACCTCTGATCGAGAAATCAGAAGGGTGAAATAAATTCTTTGACCTGCCCGAGGCATAAAAGTAATATATCTGACATGGTAGGTGAAACAGTATACTGCAGTGTCAGAAAGTCAGAAAAAGTTGTCATGTCACATCTGCAGTCTGCACCAAGCAACTTAAGATCTGTAAATCATTTCAAAGAGCTTTCAACGACTACTTTCCAACAGGAAGATTGAGAAGGAGTATAAATCTGCTAAAGCTTCAAAGATAAAAGGTTGCTGGAGTTGCCAAGTTTGGAGAGATGGTGGAATGATCTAACCATCGAAAATAGTGAGTGACCAATGAAGGTCTGAAGACTTAATCTACGATCCACCAAGAACACTTAGAGACAGACAAAAAAAGAAGTAGAAGTGAGAGTTCTACAATGTAGAAGTGAGAGTTCTACTACATGAAGAGTGTTCTGAACTGCCGAGAGAAAGAAGAACGTCATGTTATCTTGATGTCCATCATGGGAAGACTCTAAGTACCATAGAGAAGAGCTTACAGTCATCTTAGCAAGTCCATCATGAGAAGGCATCGAGTATCAAGAAGGGAGATCACAAACGCCATCATGGTGGCAAGCATGAGAAAGTTTCTAAGTACCTAGCAGAAGAGCTTACAGTCATCTTAGAAACCCATCATGTGCAGCCATCACGTATCAAGAGGAATAATCTTCAAGGTAGTTCATCAAGGGATCATCAAAGGAGGTTGAGTAACTAAAGAAGCTGAGCATCATGCAACACTCAACTACACTTCAAGGATGATCACGCCAAGCTGCTAAGTACAGAAGATGTTCAGAGCATAAAGACATCTTAACAGCTCAGCACCAACTCCAACAAACAAACAAATAACTCAACAACAAGAAGTCGAGGCTCGAGGGGTCCTTGTGGGAGGACTAAATGAAGTTCAAGCTTCGATGGGCTTGAGTTCCTAGGAAACTAGAGAAGTTCCAAAGGTGGCGGCCTTGAAGAGTTCTTAGTGAGAATGAAGTCCCAAGGTCTGCTTTGGCCTGAAGGAATCTTAGTGATTCGGTCCGCCTTCCTTGGTGGAAATCACGCTAGTTGAAAGCGAAGAGTGGATTAGAGCTTGAGTCTCGAACCACTTAAAACCCTTGTGTCATTTACCTTATGTCATTTACATTATGTACATTAACTGCTATAACTGCTATGTATGTTTTAACTGCTTACCATTGAACTAACTCTACGAACAGTGTATGTATGATTATGAATATATCAATGAAGGGGATCTTTTACCTATTTCGCTGTGCTTGAAAAGATTCTTATGTTTATCATATGCTAAATTATTAGCAATACAAAATAAACCACAAAAGAATTTGAAATTGAAAAGGATCTATTCAACCCCCCCTCCTTCTAGATCTATTGTGCCCACTGGAAACTAACAAACTATTTGTGTAGAGTGTTGAAATCTTCGTTTCACTACTCTAAATCGTTCGTTATGACCTATTATAGTCAAGAACATATCAATCTTTTTCTCAATAGTTATGTACTTACTATCTTGTACCCATTGTTTTTGCCTAAAATGATTGAATAAATGAACATATGCAACACGCGAAAGTCGCATCAATTCTTGATATTGCGTACTTGATCCATGTAATAACTCCAATGTATAAGCATGTCCACTCAAGATTGAAGTGTTATCTCTAATTCTTGGTATGTTTGTTGAATGAATTTTCAGTTGCTACAACAAAGCTACCAACCCAAATCTTAAAATCGTTGGAAAAGTGTTTTGGGTTGTTCTTTTTGCTAAATAGCAGCAACAACAAATTGCTAACATTCAGTAACTCTTGTTCCCAATATTAAAATTCAAGAGACAGGAAGAAACATATGAAAACTAATAGCATCTTCATAACTATTAATCTGAATCACATACCCACCATATACATAAGAAACAAAAGATCAAATTAGGGCGATGGAGCAGCGACGCAGAGACGAGGGTTACCTGTTAGAGAAGCGATGGACCAACGATGCAGATAAGAGATGAAGATGGAGATGTAGAGAAGAGATGGAGATGTAGATGCAGAGCGACGCTAGAGATGGAGATGCAGAGCGGCGCTAGAGATGGAAAGTGAGCAACGAGACTATTAGGGTAAAACTCGTTATTCAGTCGATTCAGCCCAATTTTTTGAAAAGAATCGCTCAGATGAATTCAGCCCAATTCAGATCTTAAAATTTGTAAACAAACAGTCTGAATGACTGAATCGCTCAGATTCAGAACCATTCAGACTATTTCAAAACGCAACAAACAGGCCCTAAGTCAATAATTTTTTTTTAAATTTATAAACCATAAATACAAAAGAACAAATGGAGTACAATTTTTAAAAACATATAACATAGCTAATAAAACTACATTTGAATACTTTAAAATGAATATATATATATATATATATATATATATATATATATATATATATATATATATATCCCGTCTTAATTTTTATAACACATATTTCTTCCGTCATCTAAAAGATGACTTGACATAAATTTTTTGTTCTCAAAATGATAACAATAAATACATAAAATAAAAATATATTTTAGTGGAATTCATTAATATAAAAAGAAAATTTTATAATTTTATGAAACTATTAAAAATTGAAATTTTATTATTTTATTTCCTTCATTTTATTTTGTATAATATGTGTTGAAAATATACTTGGTACATCTTTTGAAAGATGAGTCATAACAAATCACATAAAAGAGTAGTAGTATAACTTTAGTTGCCTAATTACACGTGGCTTTTAGCATATGCCTGGTTTTGTGACTTGGGGAGACCACGTCACTGGACAGATGGACATAGGTGGGTGAGAGATTCTTTTTTTTCGTATGGTTTTGGGCCTCGGATTTGTGGGAATGACAAAGGAGTCCTGAGTTGTGACTTTAAAGCAACTAGTAGGGTCAACGTCTGGAGAATCGAGGTTAAGAGGGGATATTTTATTTTTTGTAATCGATGAGGTGCTTTTGTCCTTTTCGTTGTTTTGTTTTACGGGTTTGACCTTTTGTCTAAAGCCCAAATGAAGCCCAACATACCAAGGAAATTTTGTCTATAATCATATTGTTTGACTATCTTACCCTTGGTAATTAAACCTTGACAATTGATCAATTTTTAGAATAAATTGTCAACTAATAAGTAAATATTACGTGTGTGGTTGTTAGTCTTTCGTAAGTTTGGTTATGCAATTTTTGTCTAGCAATAATTTATTACCCACAAAGGTAGGATTTAGGGCTCAGACACAATATCAAAAAGATAATTGTTAAATTTACAATTTTTTTTGTTATTTTCACAACAAAAGTGTCGTTATAGATGTATAGCGACGGTGAAAACCGTCGCTATAGGATCTATAGCGACACTTTTGTCGTGAAAATAACAATTTTTATTGTGGATTTAACAATTTCCAAAAATAATACTATCCATTTTAAAGTTCAAACTTTATAAACGATATTATCACAAACGTTAATAGATGAACAAACCAATTATATAAATTTTTTTGTCATGACCTGGAAATTGAAAAATGGGTTTTCAAATCAAGTTCAAAAGAATTGAACAAAAAAATGAGAATTTTAGGGGATATCAAAGAATTAGAGAGATAACAAGGGAAAAAGTCAATTATTAAATTTCATAATTAACGCAGTTAGAATCCTTATATATCAACTTTAATGTTACGTTTGGATTGAAAGAATGAAATGAATAATGAAATAATTTATTCCATTAGACTTGACAAATAAAAATTGTTCAATTAATTTTAATCACAACCAAACATAATTTTTTTATTTCATAAGAATGAATCATTATATTTTTACCTCCATTATTTTAATCCAAACGTATTATATGGGTATATGAGTTTGAGGCAAATACAATGACAGTTTAATTAAATAAATCTATCAATAATAATTTTCTTGCATGCATTATATAAATAAGAGAAAAGGCAATCTGTGAGAATATCAATGCTTGCTTGCACGGTCAATTATAGGTGCAAAATTTAGTATTATCATAAAAGAAGTTGCAATTTATAGTATTTGAGCACAACGGAGGATATTTAAATTTGAAGTCAATGACCACAAAGGTCAACATAAATTAAGGTAGTAGATAGTATTGGACCACTATTAAGACTGGAGCGGAATTAATTATTGTACTTGTGTGTGATAGAGAAATAAAAAAACAGAGAAAGAGTGGGTCAATCTTTGCATGTGCTGTAGATAGAGTCAAATGGGGTAGCAATTCTCAAAAAAATTTATAATAAAATATACTGAGTCCCATATAGATAATCATAAAAATATTTTTTTTTAAATTTTTGAAATAACAATTAGTACCCTTAGAAAATTTTAGAGTTGATTAAATAGATTAAATTATATATTTACCATTGTATATTATCAAATTTTAAATCCGGAATATTATATATGTTTAATTATCCTTTATTAATACAATACATTTTAATTATAGTTTTATTTGTAATTAATGCCATTCAAATAATTTAATTTAATTAACACATATTTTTAGATAAGTGATATAAATACTAAGAATTTTAAATTAAATTATTAATAGAGGTTTTCTAATTAAAGTGATTGAATATATATGTTGATAGTTTAGTTTTTTGGTGTTTAACAAAAAAAATATTATTTGAATTCTTAGTTTCATATTATGATTTTTATATATTAAATTTTTTTGAGTATATGTCAAAATGTTAGATGTTTATGATTTTAATTACATTTTTTAGTATACACTTGGTGTTGTTTTTATACAATATTGAATAAAAGAAAATATAATAATATTTATTACTACCTCTATTGTAATACCCGGAAAAAAATAAATAAATAAAATTTTATATTCTTAAAACATATTGTTTGGACTTTGTCTTTTATTTGAGTCAAACTTGTTATTTAATTTATTTGGGCTAATAAGTATTAGAGTAAAATACACTGACACCCCCTGTAGATAATCATAATAACACTCACTACCCTTCTAGTTTTTCAAGTAACAGACAGTACCCTTATAGTCTACAATATGTAACATTCACTACTCCTAGTGTGGTTGACCAACTAATATTTTAAAATATTTTTAATATAATGTCTAATACACCCTTCAAGTTATAATGTTTAATTTCTCCACTAAATATAAATTTGTATATAATAATTTTTACTTTACTTGATCTAATTAATTAAATTATGAAATTGTGCAATAAATAACATAAAAGTCAAAAAATAATAAATATTCATTTTATCAGGAAAATAAAGTCATACAATTTTTACTAATTAAATTTCTCAAATATTAAAATTTACGTGATATATATTTAAATATATTTTTTGTAATTAAAAAGTATAATGTTAATACCCATAAAAATTATAAATTAACATAATAAAATAATAATTATTTTTTCAAATATTAAAATTTACGTAAAACAAACTTATTATTACAATTTAAATGAATCTTATTACTCATATAAAAAAGTATTAAAATTATATTAATTATTTTCTCATATATTAAACTAAACATAAGTCACACTTAAAAATAATTATTTACAAGTATAAATGACAAATGTTGTTACTAAAAAAAAAAAAATATATTAAAAGAATTTTTTTTTTTACAAGATAGAGGTAGTAATAAATATAATTATATTTTTTATTTAACATTACATAAAAACAACGTCAATTGTATACTAAAAAATGTAATCAAAATCATAAACATCCCAATTTTTATATATACTCAATAAAATTTAGCATATAAAAATTATAATATGAAACTAAAAATTCAAATAATATTTTTTTTTTGTTAAGCACCAAAAACTAAACTATCAATATACTGTGATCACTCTAATTAGAATAGCTTCATTAATAATTTAATTTAAAATTTTTAATATTTGTATCACTTATCCAAAAATATGTGTTAATTAAACTAAATTAGTTTTTTATAAGTTACCAACAATTTAAATGAGATAGTTTTAATTACAAATAAAACTATAATTAAAATGTATTATATTAAAAAAGGATAATTAAACATATATATATATATATATATTATTTAGTAATTAAAATTTGAAAAAATACAAGGGTAAATATGTAACTTTATCTATTTAGTCAACTATAAAAACTTTAGAGGTACTAAGCATTACTTAAGAAACTAGAGGGAGGTGAGTGTTATTATGATTATCTAGAGGGGGTGTCATTTGTATTTTTTACTCTAAGTATTAATACATGATGAATCATTAACTTAGTAAAATTGGACTTTTCTTATGTTTGGCGTTTTGGTCAAATTGTATTTAATTTATGTTGACTATAATAAGTATGTGTTTACATTAATTTGGGCATTTTGAACTAATTGGGTCAAACTAATTTTTAAGTATTTAAATACGGGCTTGTTAAACTATTTGAGCCCAAATTAAGGTGATGAGTTTAAAACCAAATTGGAATAAGAGTAATATATTAGGTTAAATTCCTTCCTAATACATATATTGACATAATCGACTAAAGAGGGTTTCTAACGTGGCGAGAAAGCGAAGAAAGAGACGAAAGGAGAATGAGGAGAACAAGGAGCGTGGTAGGAATTAAAAAGGGTTTGAGAGCAAGATCCTTAAAACTTTATTCACCATATTATTCTTCCCAAAGGTAATTATTGGGCTATTTTGAATACAAAATAATTATTTTGCTCATCGTAATTATAATCTATTTTCTTGTTGTGTTTGCAATCTATTTAAAAATTTATTATGCCGCTTGATTAATTGAATTTGTTAATAAAATTTTGATTTACAATTGGGATACATGATATATATAAAGTAAGAAATTAATGTAAATCGATTCAACGGTTTTTCGGCAGATATGTTTGTGGACGCCTCAAAATCATAGCTATACATCACCTATTACGAGTCGCCAAATACATGGTACAAAATTCAAATACAACTTAATTATACAACAGGTGTAAAAATACGACTAAACATATCTTGTGAGTTTTAATATAAATATTATCATCTAGACAATATACAAACTCATATAAAAAAGTATTAAAAATTATATTAATTATTTTTCTCATATATTAAACTAAACATAAGTCACACTTAAAAATAATTATTTACAATTATAAATGACAAATGTTGTTACTAAAAAAAGAAAAAATATATTAAAAGAATTTTTTTTACAAGATAGAGGTAGTAATAAATATAATTATATTTTTTATTTAACATTGCATAAAAACAACGTCAATCGTATACTAAAAAATGTAATCAAAATCATAAACATTCCAATTTTTTATATATACTCAATAAAATTTAGCATATAAAAATTATAATATGAAACTAAAATTCAAATAATATTTTTTTTGTTAAGCACCAAAAACTAAACTATCAATATACTCAATCACTCTAATTAGAATAGCTTCATTAATAATTTCATTTAAAAAAGTTTTATATTTGTATCACTTATCCAAAAATATGTGTTAATTAAACTAAATTAGTTTTTTATAAGTTACCAACAATTTAAATGAGATAGTTTTAATTACAAATAAAACTATAATTAAAATGTATTATATTAAAAAAGGATAATTAAACATATATATATATATATATATTATTTAGTAATTAAAATTTGAAAAAATACAAGGGTAAATATGTAACTTTATCTATTTAGTCAACTATAAAAACTTATAGAAGTACTAAGCATTACTTAAGAAACTAGAGGGGAGGTGAGTGTTATTATGATTATCTAGAGGGGGTGTCCTTCGTATTTTACTCTAAGTATTAATACATGATGAATCATTAACTTAGTAAAATTGGACTTTTCTTATGTTTGGCGGTTTTGGTCAAATTGTATTTAATTTATGTTGACTATAATAAGTATGTGTTTACATTAATTTGGGCATTTTGAACTAATTGGGTCAAACTAATTTTAAGTATTTAAAACGGGCTTGTTAAACTATTTGAGCCCAAATTAAGGTGATGAGTTTAAAAACCAAATTGGAATAAGAGTAATATATTAGGTTAAATTCCTTCCTAATACATATATTGACATAATCGACTAAAGAGGGTTTCTAACGAGCGAGAAAGCGAAGAAAGAGACGAAAGGAGAATGAGAGAACAAGGAGCGTGGTAGGAATTAAAAAGGGTTTGAGAGCAAGATCCTTAAAACTTTATTCACCATATTATTCTTCTCAAAGGTAATTATTGGGCTATTTTTGAATACAAAATAATTATTTTACTCTTTGTAATTATAATCTATTTTCTTGTTGTGTTTGCAATCTATTTTAAAAATTTTATTATGCCGCTTGATTTATTGAATTTGTTAATAAAATTTTGATTTACAATTGGGATACATGATATATATAAACTAAGAAATTAATTGTAACAAAGTCGATTTACGGTTTTATGGCATTACACGTTTGTGAGGCCCTCAAAATCGCTATACATCACCTATTACGAAGTGCCAAATACATGGTACAAAATTCAAATACAACTTAATTATACAACAATTCGTGTAAAATACGACTAAACATATCTTTGTGAGTTTTAATACAAATATTATCATCTAGACAATATACAAACTCATATAAAAAAGTATTAAAATTATATTAATTATTTTTCTCATATATTAAACTAAACATAAGTCACACTTAAAAATAATTATTTACTGGTATAAATGACAAATGTTGTTACTAAAAAAAGAAAAAATATATTAAAAGAATTTTTTTTACAAGATAGAGGTAGTAATAAATATAATTATATTTTTTATTTAACATTGCATAAAAACAACGTCAATGTATACTAAAAAATGTAATCAAAATCATAAACATTCCAATTTTATATATACTCAATAAAATTTAGCATATAAAAATTATAATATGAAACTAAAAATTCAAACAATATTTTTTTTGTTAAGCACCAAAAACTAAACTATCAATATACTCAATCACTCTAATTAGAATAGCTTCATTAATAATTTAATTTAAAATTTTTTATATTTGTATCACTTATCCAAAAATATGTGTTAATTAAACTAAATTAGTTTTTTATAAGTTACCAACAATTTAAATGAGATAGTTTTAATTACAAATAAAACTATAATTAAAATGTATTATATTAAAAAAGGATAATTAAACATATATATATATATTATTTAGTAATTAAAATTTGAAAAAATACAAGGGTAAATATGTAACTTTATCTATTTAGTCAACTATAAAAACTTTGAGAAGTACTAAGCTGTTACTTAAGAAACTAGAGGGAGGTGAGTGTTATTATGATTATCTAGAGGGGTGTCTTTGTATTTTACTCTAAGTATTAATACATGATGAATCATTAACTTAGTAAAATTGGACTTTTCTTATGTTTGGCGAGTTTTTGGTCAAATTGTATTTAATTTATGTTGACTATAATAAGTATGTGTTTACATTAATTTGGGCATTTTGAACTAATTGGGTCAAACTAATTTTTAAGTATTTAAATGCAGGCTTGTTAAACTATTTGAGCCCAAATTAAGGTGATGAGTTTAAAAACCAAATTGGAATAAGAGTAATATATTAGGTTAAATTCCTTCCTAATACATATATTGACATAATCGACTAAAGAGGGTTTCTAACGTGGCGAGAAAGCGAAGAAAGAGAGCGAAAGGAGAATGAGAGAACAAAGGGGCGTGGTAGGAATTAAAAAGGGTTTGAGAGCAAGATCCTTAAAACTTTATTCACCATATTATTCTTCTCAAAGGTAATTATTGGGCTATTTTTGAATACAAAATAATTATTTTGCTACTGTAATTATAATCTATTTTCTTGTTGTGTTTGCAATCTATTTTAAAATTTTATTATGCCGCTTGATTTATTGAATTTGTTAATAAAATTTTGATTTACAATTGGGATACATGATATATATAAACTAAGAAATTAATTATAGCAAA
Source organism: Panax ginseng (assembly GCA_020205605.1). Lineage (NCBI taxonomy): Eukaryota > Viridiplantae > Streptophyta > Magnoliopsida > Apiales > Araliaceae > Panax > Panax ginseng. The sequence continues at coordinate 79,686,784 of CM035143.1, read as the reverse complement.
TCGAATTTACGGTTTACTTGACATATCGTTTGTGGCGCCCTCAAAATCGCTATATACATCACCTATTACGAGTCGCCAAATACATGGTACAAAATTCAAATACAACTTAATTATACAACGATCGTGTGTAAAATACGACTAAACATATATTTGTGAGTTTTAATACAAATATTATCATCTGAACAATATACAAACTCATATAAAAAAAGTATTAAAAATTATATTAATTATTTTTCTCATATATTAAACTAAACATAAGTCACACTTAAAAATAATTATTTCTGATTATAAATGACAAATGTTTTAACTAAAAAAAAAGAAAAAATATATTAAAAGAATTTTTTTTACAAGATAGAGGTAGTAATAAATATAATTATATTTTTATTTAACATTGCATAAAAACAACGTCAATTGTATACTAAAAAATGTAATCAAAATCATAAACATTCCAATTTTTTATATATACTCAATAAAATTTAGCATATAAAAATTATAATATGAAACTAAAAATTCAAATAATATTTTTTTTGTTAAGCACCAAAAACTAAACTATCAATATACTCAATCACTCTAATTAGAATAGCTTCATTAATAATTTAATTTAAAAATTTTTTATATTTGTATCACTTATCCAAAAATATGTGTTAATTAAACTAAATTAGTTTTTATAAGTTACCAACAATTTAAATGAGATAGTTTTAATTACAAATAAAACTATAATTAAAATGTATTATATTAAAAAGGATAATTAAACATATATATATATATATATATTATTTAGTAATTAAAATTTGAAAAATACAAGGGTAAATATGTAACTTTATCTATTTAGTCAACTATAAAAACTTGCGAAGGGTACTAATCATTACTTAAGAAACTAGAGGGAGGTGAGTGTTATTATGATTATCTAGAGGGGTGTCAACTTTGTATTTTACTCTAAGTATTAATACATGATGAATCATTAACTTAGTAAAATTGGACTTTTCTTATGTTTTGGCGTTTTGGTCAAATTGTATTTAATTTATGTTGACTATAATAAGTATGTGTTTACATTAATTTGGGCATTTTGAACTAATTGGGTCAAACTAATTTTAAGTATTTAAATCTGGGCTTGTTAAACTATTTGAGCCCAAATTAAGGTGATGAGTTTAAAACCAAATTGGAATAAGAGTAATATATTAGGTTAAATTCCTTCCTAATACATATATTGACATAATCGACTAAAGAGGGTTTCTAACGTGGCGAGAAGCGAAGAAAGAGACGAAAGGAGAATGAGAGAACAAGGGGGCGTGTAGGAATTAAAAGGGTTTGAGAGCAAGATCCTTAAAACTTTATTCACCATATTATTCTTCTCAAAGGTAATTATTGGGCTATTTTTGAATACAAAATAATTATTTTACTCTTTGTAATTATAATCTATTTTCTTGTTGTGTTTGCAATCTATTTTAAAATTTTATTATGCCGCTTGATTTATTGAATTTGTTAATAAAATTTTGATTTACAATTGGGATACATGATATATATAAACTAAGAAATTAATTATGGCAAATCGATTTACGGTTTTTGGCATTACGTTTGTGACGCCCTCAAAATCGCTATACATCACCTATTACGAATGTATGCCAAATACATGGTACAAAATTCAAATACAACTTAATTATACAACGATGCGTGTAAAATACGACTAAACATATCTTGTGAGTTTTAATACAAATATTATCATCTAGACAATATACAAACTCATATAAAAAAAGTATTAAAATTATATTAATTATTTTTCTCATATATTAAACTAAACATAAGTCACACTTAAAAATAATTATTTACGATATAAATGACAAATGTTTTAACTAAAAAAAAGAAAAATATATTAAAAGAATTTTTTTACAAGATAGAGGTAGTAATAAATATAATTATATTTTTTATTTAACATTGCATAAAAACAACGTCAATTGTATACTAAAAAATGTAATCAAAATCATAAACATTCAATTTTTATATATACTCAATAAAATTTAGCATATAAAAATTATAATATGAAACTAAAAATTCAAATAATATTTTTTTGTTAAGCACCAAAAACTAAACTATCAATATACTCAATCACTCTAATTAGAATAGCTTCATTAATAATTTAATTTAAAATTTTTTTATATTTGTATCACTTATCCAAAAATATGTGTTAATTAAACTAAATTAGTTTTTTATAAGTTACCAACAATTTAAATGAGATAGTTTTAATTACAAATAAAACTATAATTAAAATGTATTATATTAAAAAAGGATAATTAAAATATATATATATATATATATTATTTAGTAATTAAAATTTGAAAAAATACAAGGGTAAATATGTAACTTTATCTATTTAGTCAACTATAAAAACTTGCGAGAAGTACTTAGCATTACTTAAGAAACTAGAGGGAGGTGAGTGTTATTATGATTATCTAGAGGGGTGTCAACATGTTTTACTCTAAGTATTAATACATGATGAATCATTAACTTAGTAAAATTGGACTTTTCTTATGTTTGGCGAGTTTTGGTCAAATTGTATTTAATTTATGTTGACTATAATAAGTATGTGTTTACATTAATTTGGGCATTTTGAACTAATTGGGTCAAACTAATTTTTAAGTATTTAAATGGGCTTGTTAAACTATTTGAGCCCAAATTAAGGTGATGAGTTTAAAAACCAAATTGGAATAAGAGTAATATATTAGGTTAAATTCCTTCCTAATACATATATTGACATAATCGACTAAAGAGGGTTTCTAACGTGGCGAGAAGCGAAGAAAAAGAGACGAAAGGAGAATGAGGAGAAACAAGGAGCGTGGTAGGAATTAAAAAGGGTTTGAGAGCAAGATCCTTAAAACTTTATTCACCATATTATTCTTCCCAAAGGTAATTATTGGGCTATTTTTGAATACAAAATAATTATTTTGCTCTTTGTAATTATAATCTATTTTCTTGTTGTGTTTGCAATCTATTTTAAAATTTATTATGCCGCTTGATTAATTGAATTTGTTAATAAAATTTTGATTTACAATTGGGATACATGATATATATAAAGTAAGAAATTAATTATAATAGTCGATTTACGGTTTTGCGGCATTATGTTTGTGGCGCCTCAAAATCGCTTATACATCACCTATTTCGAAGTCGCCAAATACATGGTACAAAATTCAAATACAACTTAATTATACAATTATGTGTAAAAATACGACTAAACATATCTTGTGAGTTTTAATATAAATATTATCATCAGACAATATACAAACTCATATAAAAAAGTATTAAAATTATATTAATTATTTTTCTCATATATTAAACTAAACATAAGTCACACTTAAAAATAATTATTTACAATTATAAATGACAAATGTTGTTACTAAAAAAAAGAAAAAATATATTAAAAGAATTTTTTTTTTACAAGATAGAGGTAGTAATAAATATAATTATATTTTTTATTTAACATTGCATAAAAACAACGTCAATTTGTATACTAAAAAAATGTAATCAAAATCATAAACATTCCAATTTTTTATATATACTCAATAAAATTTAGCATATAAAAATTATAATATGAAACTAAAAATTCAAATAATATTTTTTTTTGTTAAGCACCAAAAACTAAACTATCAATATACTCAATCACTCTAATTAGAATAGCTTCATTAATAATTTCATTTAAAAAGTTTTATATTTGTATCACTTATCCAAAAATATGTGTTAATTAAACTAAATTAGTTTTTTATAAGTTACCAACAATTTAAATGAGATAGTTTTAATTACAAATAAAACTATAATTAAAATGTATTATATTAAAAAAGGATAATTAAACATATATATATATATATTATTTAGTAATTAAAATTTGAAAAAATACAAGGGTAAATATGTAACTTTATCTATTTAGTCAACTATAAAAACTTGCGAGGGTACTAAGCATTACTTAAGAAACTAGAGGGGGAGGTGAGTGTTATTATGATTATCTAGAGGGGTGTCTTTGTATTTTACTCTAAGTATTAATACATGATGAATCATTAACTTAGTAAAATTGGACTTTTCTTATGTTTTGGAGTTTTGGTCAAATTGTATTTAATTTATGTTGACTATAATAAGTATGTGTTTACATTAATTTGGGCATTTTGAACTAATTGGGTCAAACTAATTTTAAGTATTTAAATCGGGCTTGTTAAACTATTTGAGCCCAAATTAAGGTGATGGGTTTAAAAACCAAATTGGAATAAGAGTAATATATTAGGTTAAATTCCTTCCTAATACATATATTGACATAATCGACTAAAGAGGGTTTCTAACGTAGCGAGAAACGAAGAAAGAGACGAAAGGAGAATGAGAGAACAAGGGAACGTGGCCGGAATTAAAAAGGGTTTGAGAGCAAGATCCTTAAAACTTTATTCACCATATTATTCTTCTCAAAGGTAATTATTGGGCTATTTTTGAATACAAAATAATTATTTTGCTACTGTAATTATAATCTATTTTCTTGTTGTGTTTGCAATCTATTTTAAAATTTTATTATCTATGCTTGATTTATTGAATTTGTTAATAAAATTTTGATTTACAATAGGATACATGATATATATAAACTAAGAAATTAATTATGCAAATCGATTTACGGTTTTTAAGACATTACGTTTGTGGCGCCCTCAAAATCGCTATACATCACCTATTCTGAGTCGCCAAATACATGGTACAAAATTCAAATACAACTTAATTATACAACAGTCGTGTAAAATACGACTAAACATATGCTGTGAGTTTTAATACAAATATTATCATCTAGACAATATACAAACTCATATAAAAAAGTATTAAAATTATATTAATTATTTTCTCATATATTAAACTAAACATAAGTCACACTTAAAAATAATTATTTACAGTATAAATGACAAATGTTGTTACTAAAAAAAAGAAAAAATATATTAAAAGAATTTTTTTTTACAAGATAGAGGTAGTAATAAATATAATTATATTTTTATTTAACATTGCATAAAAACAACGTCAATTGTATACTAAAAAATGTAATCAAAATCATAAACATTCCAATTTTTTATATATACTCAATAAAATTTAGCATATAAAAATTATAATATGAAACTAAAAATTCAAATAATATTTTTTTGTTAAGCACCAAAAACTAAACTATCAATATACTCAATCACTCTAATTAGAATAGCTTCATTAATAATTTAATTTAAAATTTTTTTATATTTGTATCACTTATCCAAAAATATGTGTTAATTAAACTAAATTAGTTTTTTATAAGTTACCAACAATTTAAATGAGATAGTTTTAATTACAAATAAAACTATAATTAAAATGTATTATATTAAAAAAGGATAATTAAACATATATATATATATATTATTTAGTAATTAAAATTTGAAAAAATACAAGGGTAAATATGTAACTTTATCTATTTAGTCAACTATAAAAACTTGCAGGGGTACTAACTGTTACTTAAGAAACTAGAGGGGAGGTGAGTGTTATTATGATTATCTAGAGGGTGTCTTTGTATTTTACTCTAAGTATTAATACATGATGAATCATTAACTTAGTAAAATTGGACTTTTCTTATGTTTGGCAGTTTTGGTCAAATTGTATTTAATTTATGTTGACTATAATAAGTATGTGTTTACATTAATTTGGGCATTTTGAACTAATTGGGTCAAACTAATTTTTAAGTATTTAAATCGGAAGCTTGTTAAACTATTTGAGCCCAAATTAAGGTGATGGGTTTAAAACCAAATTGGAATAAGAGTAATATATTAGGTTAAATTCCTTCCTAATACATATATTGACATAATCGACTAAAGAGGGTTTCTAACGTGGCGAGAAGCGAAGAAAGAGACGAAAGGAGAATGAGAGAACAAGGAGCGTGGGTAAGAATTAAAAAGGGTTTGAGAGCAAGATCCTTAAAACTTTATTCACCATATTATTCTTCTCAAAGGTAATTATTGGGCTATTTTTGAATACAAAATAATTATTTTGCTACTGTAATTATAATCTATTTTCTTGTTGTGTTTGCAATCTATTTTAAAATTTTATTATGCCGCTTGATTTATTGAATTTGTTAATAAAATTTTGATTTACAATTGGGATACATGATATATATAAACTAAGAAATTAATTGTAACCGTCAATTTACGGTTTGCGGCATTACGTTTGTGACGCCCTCAAAATCGCTATACATCACCTATTCTGAGTCGCCAAATACATGGTACAAAATTCAAATACAACTTAATTATACAACGATTCGTGTAAAAATACGACTAAACATATCTTTGTGAGTTTTAATACAAATATTATCATCTAGACAATATACAAACTCATATAAAAAAAGTATTAAAAATTATATTAATTATTTTTCTCATATATTAAACTAAACATAAGTCACACTTAAAAATAATTATTTACAGTATAAATGACAAATGTTGTTACTAAAAAAAAGAAAAAATATATTAAAAGAATTTTTTTTTACAAGATAGAGGTAGTAATAAATATAATTATATTTTTTATTTAACATTGCATAAAAACAACGTCAACTGTATACTAAAAAAATGTAATCAAAATCATAAACATTCCAATTTTTTATATATACTCAATAAAATTTAGCATATAAAAATTATAATATGAAACTAAAAATTCAAATAATATTTTTTTTGTTAAGCACCAAAAACTAAACTATCAATATACTCAATCACTCTAATTAGAATAGCTTCATTAATAATTTAATTTAAAATTTTTTTATATTTGTATCACTTATCCAAAAATATGTGTTAATTAAACTAAATTAGTTTTTATAAGTTACCAACAATTTAAATGAGATAGTTTTAATTACAAATAAAACTATAATTAAAATGTATTATATTAAAAAAGGATAATTAAACATATATATATATATATATATTATTTAGTAATTAAAATTTGAAAAAATACAAGGGTAAATATGTAACTTTATCTATTTAGTCAACTATAAAAACTTCATGAGGGTACTAAGCATTACTTAAGAAACTAGAGAGGGAGGTGAGTGTTATTATGATTATCTAGAGGGGGTGTCACTTGTATTTTACTCTAAGTATTAATACATGATGAATCATTAACTTAGTAAATTGGACTTTTCTTATGTTTGGCGAGTTTTGGTCAAATTGTATTTAATTTATGTTGACTATAATAAGTATGTGTTTACATTAATTTGGGCATTTTGAACTAATTGGGTCAAACTAATTTTAAGTATTTAAATCTGGGCTTGTTAAACTATTTGAGCCCAAATTAAGGTGATGAGTTTAAAAACCAAATTGGAATAAGAGTAATATATTAGGTTAAATTCCTTCCTAATACATATATTGACATAATCGACTAAAGAGGGTTTCTAACGTGGCGAGAAAGCGAAGAAAGAGACGAAAGGAGAATGAGAGAACAAGGGAACGTGGCCGGAATTAAAAAGGGTTTGAGAGCAAGATCCTTAAAACTTTATTCACCATATTATTCTTCTCAAAGGTAATTATTGGGCTATTTTTGAATACAAAATAATTATTTTGCTCTTTGTAATTATAATCTATTTTCTTGTTGTGTTTGCAATCTATTTTAAAATTTTATTATTATTAAGCTTGATTTATTGAATTTGTTAATAAAATTTTGATTTACAATTGGGATACATGATATATATAAACTAAGAAATTAATTATGGCAAGTCGATTTACGGTTTTATGACATTACGTTTGTGGCGCCCTCAAAATCGCTATACATCACCTATTCGAAGTCGCCAAATACATGGTACAAAATTCAAATACAACTTAATTATACAACGAATCGTGTAAAATACGACTAAACATATCTTGTGAGTTTTAATACAAATATTATCATCTAGACAATATACAAACTCATATAAAAAAAGTATTAAAAATTATATTAATTATTTTCTCATATATTAAACTAAACATAAGTCACACTTAAAAATAATTATTTACAATTATAAATGACAAATGTTGTAACTCAAAAAAAAAAGAAAAATATATTAAAAGAATTTTTTTACAAGATAGAGGTAGTAATAAATATAATTATATTTTTTATTTAACATTGCATAAAAACAACGTCAATTGTATACTAAAAAATGTAATCAAAATCATAAACATTCCAATTTTTATATATACTCAATAAAATTTAGCATATAAAAATTATAATATGAAACTAAAAATTCAAATAATATTTTTTTTGTTAAGCACCAAAAACTAAACTATCAATATACTCAATCACTCTAATTAGAATAGCTTCATTAATAATTTAATTTAAAATTTTTTATATTTGTATCACTTATCCAAAAATATGTGTTAATTAAACTAAATTAGTTTTTATAAGTTACCAACAATTTAAATGAGATAGTTTTAATTACAAATAAAACTATAATTAAAATGTATTATATTAAAAAAGGATAATTAAACATATATATATATATTATTTAGTAATTAAAATTTGAAAAAATACAAGGGTAAATATGTAACTTTATCTATTTAGTCAACTATAAAAACTTGCAGGGGTACTAACTGTTACTTAAGAAACTAGAGGGGAGGTGAGTGTTATTATGATTATCTAGAGGGGGTGTCACTGTATTTTACTCTAAGTATTAATACATGATGAATCATTAACTTAGTAAAATTGGACTTTTCTTATGTTTGGCAGTTTTGGTCAAATTGTATTTAATTTATGTTGACTATAATAAGTATGTGTTTACATTAATTTGGGCATTTTGAACTAATTGGGTCAAACTAATTTTTAAGTATTTAAATCTGGGCTTGTTAAACTATTTGAGCCCAAATTAAGGTGATGGGTTTAAAACCAAATTGGAATAAGAGTAATATATTAGGTTAAATTCCTTCCTAATACATATATTGACATAATCGACTAAAGAGGGTTTCTAACGTGTGAGAAGCGAAGAAAAGAGACGAAAGGAGAATGAGAGAACAAGGGAGCGTGGTAGGAATTAAAAAGGTTTGAGAAGCAAGATCCTTAAAACTTTATTCACCATATTATTCTTCTCAAAGGTAATTATTGGGCTATTTTTGAATACAAAATAATTATTTTGCTACTGTAATTATAATCTATTTTCTTGTTGTGTTTGCAATCTATTTTAAAATTTTATTATGCCGCTTGATTTATTGAATTTGTTAATAAAATTTTGATTTACAATTGGGATACATGATATATATAAAGTAAGAAATTAATTGTAACCGTCAATTTACGGTTTGCGGCATTACGTTTGTGACGCCCTCAAAATCGCTATACATCACCTATTCTGAGTCGCCAAATACATGGTACAAAATTCAAATACAACTTAATTATACAACAGTCGTGTAAAATACGACTAAACATATCTTTGTGAGTTTTAATACAAATATTATCATCTAGACAATATACAAACTCATATAAAAAAAGTATTAAAAATTATATTAATTATTTTTTCTCATATTAAACTAAACATAAGTCACACTTAAAAATAATTATTTCTGATTATAAATGACAAATGTTTTAACTAAAAAAAAAAAAATATATATAAAAGAATTTTTTTACAAGATAGAGGTAGTAATAAATATAATTATATTTTTTATTTAACATTGCATAAAAACAACGTCAATTGTATATACTAAAAAATGTAATCAAAATCATAAACATTCAATTTTTATATATACTCAATAAAATTTAGCATATAAAAATTATAATATGAAACTAAAAATTCAAATAATATTTTTTTTGTTAAGCACCAAAAACTAAACTATCAATATACTCAATCACTCTAATTAGAATAGCTTCATTAATAATTTAATTTAAAATTTTTTATATTTGTATCACTTATCCAAAATATGTGTTAATTAAACTAAATTAGTTTTTTATAAGTTACCAACAATTTAAATGAGATAGTTTTAATTACAAATAAAACTATAATTAAAATGTATTATATTAAAAAAGGATAATTAAACATATATATATATATATATTATTTAGTAATTAAAATTTGAAAAATACAAGGGTAAATATGTAACTTTATCTATTTAGTCAACTATAAAAACTTGCAGGGGTACTAACTGTTACTTAAGAAACTAGAGGGGAGGTGAGTGTTATTATGATTATCTAGAGGGGGTGTCACTGTATTTTACTCTAAGTATTAATACATGATGAATCATTAACTTAGTAAAATTGGACTTTTCTTATGTTTGGCAGTTTTGGTCAAATTGTATTTAATTTATGTTGACTATAATAAGTATGTGTTTACATTAATTTGGGCATTTTGAACTAATTGGGTCAAACTAATTTTTAAGTATTTAAATCTGGGCTTGTTAAACTATTTGAGCCCAAATTAAGGTGATGAGTTTAAAAACCAAATTGGAATAAGAGTAATATATTAGGTTAAATTCCTTCCTAATACATATATTGACATAATCGACTAAAGAGGGTTTCTAACGTAGCGAGAAACGAAGAAAGAGACGAAAGGAGAATGAGAGAACAAGGGAACGTGGCCGGAATTAAAAAGGGTTTGAGAGCAAGATCCTTAAAACTTTATTCACCATATTATTCTTCTCAAAGGTAATTATTGGGCTATTTTTGAATACAAAATAATTATTTTGCTACTGTAATTATAATCTATTTTCTTGTTGTGTTTGCAATCTATTTTAAAATTTTATTATGCCGCTTGATTTATTGAATTTGTTAATAAAATTTTGATTTACAATTGGGATACATGATATATATAAAGTAAGAAATTAATTGTAACCGTCAATTTACGGTTTGCGGCATTACGTTTGTGACGCCCTCAAAATCGCTATACATCACCTATTCTGAGTCGCCAAATACATGGTACAAAATTCAAATACAACTTAATTATACAACAGTCGTGTAAAATACGACTAAACATATGCTGTGAGTTTTAATACAAATATTATCATCTAGACAATATACAAACTCATATAAAAAAAGTATTAAAAATTATATTAATTATTTTTCTCATATATTAAACTAAACATAAGTCACACTTAAAAATAATTATTTACAGTATAAATGACAAATGTTTTAACTAAAAAAAAGAAAAAATATATTAAAAGAATTTTTTTTACAAGATAGAGGTAGTAATAAATATAATTATATTTTTTATTTAACATTGCATAAAAACAACGTCAACTGTATACTAAAAAAATGTAATCAAAATCATAAACATTCCAATTTTTTATATATACTCAATAAAATTTAGCATATAAAAATTATAATATGAAACTAAAAATTCAAATAATATTTTTTTTGTTAAGCACCAAAAACTAAACTATCAATATACTCAATCACTCTAATTAGAATAGCTTCATTAATAATTTAATTTAAAATTTTTTATATTTGTATCACTTATCCAAAAATATGTGTTAATTAAACTAAATTAGTTTTTTATAAGTTACCAACAATTTAAATGAGATAGTTTTAATTACAAATAAAACTATAATTAAAATGTATTATATTAAAAAAGGATAATTAAACATATATATATATATATATATTATTTAGTAATTAAAATTTGAAAAAATACAAGGGTAAATATGTAACTTTATCTATTTAGTCAACTATAAAAACTTGCGAGGGTACTAAAGCATTACTTAAGAAACTAGAGGGAGGTGAGTGTTATTATGATTATCTAGAGGGGTGTCCTTTGTATTTTACTCTAAGTATTAATACATGATGAATCATTAACTTAGTAAAATTGGACTTTTCTTATGTTTGGCGAGTTTTGGTCAAATTGTATTTAATTTATGTTGACTATAATAAGTATGTGTTTACATTAATTTGGGCATTTTGAACTAATTGGGTCAAACTAATTTTAAGTATTTAAAAATGGGCTTGTTAAACTATTTGAGCCCAAATTAAGGTGATGAGTTTAAAAACCAAATTGGAATAAGAGTAATATATTAGGTTAAATTCCTTCCTAATACATATATTGACATAATCGACTAAAGAGGGTTTCTAACGTGGCGAGAAAGCGAAGAAAAAGAGACGAAAGGAGAATGAGGAGAACAAGGAGCGTGGTAGGAATTAAAAAAGGGTTTGAGAGCAAGATCCTTAAAACTTTATTCACCATATTATTCTTCCCAAAGGTAATTATTGGGCTATTTTTGAATACAAAATAATTATTTTGCTACTGTAATTATAATCTATTTTCTTGTTGTGTTTGCAATCTATTTTAAAAATTTATTATGCCGCTTGATTAATTGAATTTGTTAATAAAATTTTGATTTACAATTGGGATACATGATATATATAAAGTAAGAAATTAATTGTAACCGTCAATTTACGGTTTGCGGCATTATGTTTGTGACGCCCTCAAAATCGCTATACATCACCTATTCTGAGTCGCCAAATACATGGTACAAAATTCAAATACAACTTAATTATACAAATTAAAGTGTAAAATACGACTAAACATATCTTTGTGAGTTTTAATATAAATATTATCATCTAGACAATATACAAACTCATATAAAAAAGTATTAAAAATTATATTAATTATTTTTCTCATATATTAAACTAAACATAAGTCACACTTAAAAATAATTATTCTGATTATAAATGACAAATGTTGTTACTAAAAAAAAGAAAAATATATTAAAAGAATTTTTTTTACAAGATAGAGGTAGTAATAAATATAATTATATTTTTTATTTAACATTGCATAAAAACAACGTCATTTGTATACTAAAAAAAAATGTAATCAAAATCATAAACATTCCAATTTTTTATATATACTCAATAAAATTTAGCATATAAAAATTATAATATGAAACTAAAAATTCAAATAATATTTTTTTTGTTAAGCACCAAAAACTAAACTATCAATATACTCAATCACTCTAATTAGAATAGCTTCATTAATAATTTCATTTAAAAAGTTTTATATTTGTATCACTTATCCAAAAATATGTGTTAATTAAACTAAATTAGTTTTTTATAAGTTACCAACAATTTAAATGAGATAGTTTTAATTACAAATAAAACTATAATTAAAATGTATTATATTAAAAAAAGGATAATTAAACATATATATATATATATTATTTAGTAATTAAAATTTGAAAAAATACAAGGGTAAATATGTAACTTTATCTATTTAGTCAACTATAAAAACTTGCAAGGGTACTAAGCATTACTTAAGAAACTAGAGGGAGGTGAGTGTTATTATGATTATCTAGAGGGGGTGTCACTGTATTTTACTCTAAGTATTAATACATGATGAATCATTAACTTAGTAAAATTGGACTTTTCTTATGTTTGGCAGTTTTGGTCAAATTGTATTTAATTTATGTTGACTATAATAAGTATGTGTTTACATTAATTTGGGCATTTTGAACTAATTGGGTCAAACTAATTTTTTAAGTATTTAAATCGGGCTTGTTAAACTATTTGAGCCCAAATTAAGGTGATGAGTTTAAAAACCAAATTGGAATAAGAGTAATATATTAGGTTAAATTCCTTCCTAATACATATATTGACATAATCGACTAAAGAGGGTTTCTAACGTAGCGAGAAACGAAGAAAGAGACGAAAGGAGAATGAGGAGAACAAGGGGCGATGGTAGGAATTAAAAAGGGTTTGAGAGCAAGATCCTTAAAACTTTATTCACCATATTATTCTTCTCAAAGGTAATTATTGGGCTATTTTTGAATACAAAATAATTATTTTGCTCTTTGTAATTATAATCTATTTTCTTGTTGTGTTTGCAATCTATTTTAAAAATTTATTATCTTAGCTTGATTAATTGAATTTGTTAATAAAATTTTGATTTACAATTGGGATACATGATATATATAAACTAAGAAATTAATTTGCAAAAGTCAATTTACGGTTTTGCGGCATTACGTTTGTGGCGCCTCAAAATCGCTATACATCACCTATTACGAAAGTCGCCAAATACATGGTACAAAATTCAAATACAACTTAATTATACAACGATTCGTGTAAAATACGACTAAACATATCTTGTGAGTTTTAATACAAATATTATCATCTAGACAATATACAAACTCATATAAAAAGTATTAAAATTATATTAATTATTTTTCTCATATATTAAACTAAACATAAGTCACACTTAAAAATAATTATTTACAAATTATAAATGACAAATGTTGTTACTAAAAAAAAAGAAAAAATATATTAAAAGAATTTTTTTTTACAAGATAGAGGTAGTAATAAATATAATTATATTTTTATTTAACATTGCATAAAAATAACGTCAATTGTATACTAAAAAAATGTAATCAAAATCATAAACATTCCAATTTTTTATATATACTCAATAAAATTTAGCATATAAAAATTATAATATGAAACTAAAAATTCAAATAATATTTTTTTTTGTTAAGCACCAAAAACTAAACTATCAATATACTCAATCACTCTAATTAGAATAGCTTCATTAATAATTTAATTTAAAATTTTTTATATTTGTATCACTTATCCAAAAATATGTGTTAATTAAACTAAATTAGTTTTTTATAAGTTACCTACAATTTAAATGAGATAGTTTTAATTACAAATAAAACTATAATTAAAATGTATTATATTAAAAAAGGATAATTAAACATATATATATATATATATTATTTAGTAATTAAAATTTGAAAAATACAAGGGTAAATATGTAACTTTATCTATTTAGTCAACTATAAAAACTTGCGAAGGGTCTTAAGCTGTTACTTAAGAAACTAGAGGGAGGTGAGTGTTATTATGATTATCTAGAGGGGTGTCTTTGTATTTTACTCTAAGTATTAATACATGATGAATCATTAACTTAGTAAAATTGGACTTTTCTTATGTTTGGCAGTTTTGGTCAAATTGTATTTAATTTATGTTGACTATAATAAGTATGTGTTTACATTAATTTGGGCATTTTGAACTAATTGGGTCAAACTAATTTTTAAGTATTTAAATCTGGGCTTGTTAAACTATTTGAGCCCAAATTAAGGTGATGAGTTTAAAAACCAAATTGGAATAAGAGTAATATATTAGGTTAAATTCCTTCCTAATACATATATTGACATAATCGACTAAAGAGGGTTTCTAACGTAGCGAGAAACGAAGAAAGAGACGAAAGGAGAATGAGGAGAACAAGGGAACGTGGCCGGAATTAAAAAGGGTTTGAGAGCAAGATCCTTAAAACTTTATTCACCATATTATTCTTCCCAAAGGTAATTATTGGGCTATTTTTGAATACAAAATAATTATTTTGCTACTGTAATTATAATCTATTTTCTTGTTGTGTTTGCAATCTATTTTAAAAATTTATTATGCCGCTTGATTAATTGAATTTGTTAATAAAATTTTGATTTACAATTGGGATACATGATATATATAAACTAAGAAATTAATTGTAACCGTCAATTTACGGTTTGCGGCATTACGTTTGTGACGCCCTCAAAATCGCTATACATCACCTATTCTGAGTCGCCAAATACATGGTACAAAATTCAAATACAACTTAATTATACAACGATGTGTAAAAAATACGACTAAACATATGCTGTGAGTTTTAATACAAATATTATCATCTAGACAATATACAAACTCATATAAAAAAGTATTAAAAATTATACTAATTATTTTTCTCATATATTAAACTAAACATAAGTCACACTTAAAAATAATTATTTACAATTATAAATGACAAATGTTGTTACTAAAAAAAAAAAAATATATTAAAAAATTTTTTTTTACAAGATAGAGGTAGTAATAAATATAATTATATTTTTTATTTAACATTGCATAAAAATAACGTCAATTGTATACTAAAAAATGTAATCAAAATCATAAACATTCCAATTTTTATATATACTCAATAAAATTTAGCATATAAAAATTATAATATGAAACTAAAATTCAAATAATATTTTTTTTGTTAAGCACCAAAAACTAAACTATCAATATACTCACTCACTCTAATTAGAATAGCTTCATTAATAATTTAATTTAAAATTTTTTTATATTTGTATCACTTATCCAAAAATATGTGTTAATTAAACTAAATTAGTTTTTTATAAGTTACCAACAATTTAAATGAGATAGTTTTAATTACAAATAAAACTATAATTAAAATGTATTATATTAAAAAAGGATAATTAAACATATATATATATATATATATATATATTATTTAGTAATTAAAATTTGAAAAATGCAAGGGTAAATATGTAACTTTATCTATTTAGTCAACTATAAAACTTGCAGGGTACTAAGCATTACTTAAGAAACTAGAGGGGAGGTGAGTGTTATTATGATTATCTAGAGGGGTGTCCTCAGTATTTTACTCTAAGTATTAATACATGATGAATCATTAACTTAGTAAAATTGGACTTTTCTTATGTTTGGCGGTTTTGGTCAAATTGTATTTAATTTATGTTGACTATAATAAGTATGTGTTTACATTAATTTGGGCATTTTGAACTAATTGGGTCAAACTAATTTTAATATTTAAATGCGGGCTTGTTAAACTATTTGAGCCCAAATTAAGGTGATGAGTTTAAAAACCAAATTGGAATAAGAGTAATATATTAGGTTAAATTCCTTCCTAATACATATATTGACATAATCGACTAAAGAGGGTTTCTAACGTAGCGAGAAACGAAGAAAGAGACGAAAGGAGAATGAGGAGAACAAGGCAACGTGGCCGGAATTAAAAAGGGTTTGAGAGCAAGATCCTTAAAACTTTATTCACCATATTATTCTTCTCAAAGGTAATTATTGGGCTATTTTTGAATACAAAATAATTATTTTGCTACTGTAATTATAATCTATTTTCTTGTTGTGTTTGCAATCTATTTTAAAAATTTATTATGCCGCTTGATTAATTGAATTTGTTAATAAAATTTGATTTACAATTGGGATACATGATATATATAAACTAAGAAATTAATTATGCAAATCAATTTACGGTTTTGCGACAGATACGTTTGTGGCGCCCTCAAAATCGCTATACATCACCTATTACGAAGTAGCCAAATACATGGTACAAAATTCAAATACAACTTAATTATACAACGAATCGTGTAAAATACGACTAAACATATCTTTGTGAGTTTTAATACAAATATTATCATCTAGACAATATACAAACTCATATAAAAAAAGTATTAAAATTATATTAATTATTTTTCTCATATATTAAACTAAACATAAGTCACACTTAAAAATAATTATTTACAATTATAAATGACAAATGTTGTTACTAAAAAAAGAAAAATATATTAAAAGAATTTTTTTACAAGATAGAGGTAGTAATAAATATAATTATATTTTTTATTTAACATTGCATAAAAACAACGTCAATTGTATACTAAAAAATGTAATCAAAATCATAAACATTCCAATTTTTTATATATACTCAATAAAATTTAGCATATAAAAATTATAATATGAAACTAAAAAATTAAAACAATATTTTTTTGTTAAGCACCAAAACTAAACTATCAATATACTC
The DNA here is from genome assembly GCA_020205605.1 of Panax ginseng. Classification (NCBI taxonomy): domain Eukaryota; kingdom Viridiplantae; phylum Streptophyta; class Magnoliopsida; order Apiales; family Araliaceae; genus Panax; species Panax ginseng. The sequence continues at coordinate 79,669,257 of CM035143.1, read as the reverse complement.
AATCACTCTAATTAGAATAGCTTCATTAATAATTTAATTTAAAATTTTTTTATATTTGTATCACTTATCCAAAAATATGTGTTAATTAAACTAAATTAGTTTTTTATAAGTTACCAACAATTTAAATGAGATAGTTTTAATTACAAATAAAACTATAATTAAAATGTATTATATTAAAAAAAAGGATAATTAAAATATATATATATATATATATATTATTTAGTAATTAAAATTTGAAAAAATACAAGGGTAAATATGTAACTTTATCTATTTAGTCAACTATAAAAACTTGAGGGTACTAAGCATTACTTAAGAAACTAGAGGGAGGTGAGTGTTATTATGATTATCTAGAGGGGTGTCCTTTGTATTTTACTCTAAGTATTAATACATGATGAATCATTAACTTAGTAAAATTGGACTTTTCTTATGTTTGGCGTTTTGGTCAAATTGTATTTAATTTATGTTGACTATAATAAGTATGTGTTTACATTAATTTGGGCATTTTGAACTAATTGGGTCAAACTAATTTTAAGTATTTAAATGCAGGCTTGTTAAACTATTTGAGCCCAAATTAAGGTGATGAGTTTAAAACCAAAATGGAATAAGAGTAATATATTAGGTTAAATTCCTTCCTAATACATATATTGACATAATCGACTAAAGAGGGTTTCTAACGTGGCGAGAAGCGAAGAAAGAGCGAAAAGGAGAATGAGGAGAACAAGGGAACGTGGCCGGAATTAAAAAGGGTTTGAGAGCAAGATCCTTAAAACTTTATTCACCATATTATTCTTCTCAAAGGTAATTATTGGGCTATTTTTGAATACAAAATAATTATTTTGCTACTGTAATTATAATCTATTTTCTTGTTGTGTTTGCAATCTATTTTAAAAATTTATTATGCCGCTTGATTAATTGAATTTGTTAATAAAATTTTGATTTACAATTGGGATACATGATATATATAAACTAAGAAATTAATTAACAAATCAATTTACGGCCATGACATTACGTTTGTGGCGCCTCAAAATCGCTATACATCACCTATTACGAAGTCGCCAAATACATGGTACAAAATTCAAATACAACTTAATTATACAACGATCGTGTAAAATACGACTAAACATATCTTTGTGAGTTTTAATACAAATATTATCATCTAAAAAAAGAAAAAATATATTAAAAGAATTTTTTTTACAAGATAGAGGTAGTAATAAATATAATTATATTTTTTATTTAACATTGCATAAAAACAACGTCAATCTGTATACTAAAAAATGTAATCAAAATCATAAACATTCCAATTTTTTATATATACTCAATAAAATTTAGCATATAAAAATTATAATATGAAACTAAAAATTCAAATAATATTTTTTTTGTTAAGCACCAAAAACTAAACTATCAATATACTCAATCACTCTAATTAGAATAGCTTCATTAATAATTTAATTTAAAAAATTTTTATATTTGTATCACTTATCCAAAAATATGTGTTAATTAAACTAAATTAGTTTTTATAAGTTACCAACAATTTAAATGAGATAGTTTTAATTACAAATAAAACTATAATTAAAATGTATTATATTAAAAAAGGATAATTAAAAACATATATATATATATATATTATTTAGTAATTAAAATTTGAAAAAATACAAGGGTAAATATGTAACTTTATCTATTTAGTCAACTATAAAAACTTGCAGGGGTACTAACTGTTACTTAAGAAACTAGAGGGGAGGTGAGTGTTATTATGATTATCTAGAGGGGGTGTCACTGTATTTTACTCTAAGTATTAATACATGATGAATCATTAACTTAGTAAAATTGGACTTTTCTTATGTTTGGCAGTTTTGGTCAAATTGTATTTAATTTATGTTGACTATAATAAGTATGTGTTTACATTAATTTGGGCATTTTGAACTAATTGGGTCAAACTAATTTTAAGTATTTAAATCGGGCTTGTTAAACTATTTGAGCCCAAATTAAGGTGATGAGTTTAAAAACCAAATTGGAATAAGAGTAATATATTAGGTTAAATTCCTTCCTAATACATATATTGACATAATCGACTAAAGAGGGTTTCTAACGTAGCGAGAAACGAAGAAAGAGACGAAAGGAGAATGAGGAGAACAAGGGAACGTGGCCGGAATTAAAAAGGGTTTGAGAGCAAGATCCTTAAAACTTTATTCACCATATTATTCTTCTCAAAGGTAATTATTGGGCTATTTTTGAATACAAAATAATTATTTTGCTACTGTAATTATAATCTATTTTCTTGTTGTGTTTGCAATCTATTTTAAAAATTTATTATGCCGCTTGATTAATTGAATTTGTTAATAAAATTTTGATTTACAATTGGGATACATGATATATATAAACTAAGAAATTAATATGCAAATCAATTTACGGTTTTATGACATTCGTTTGTGGACGCCCTCAAAATCGCTATACATCACCTATTCTGAGTCGCCAAATACATGGTACAAAATTCAAATACAACTTAATTATACAACAGTCGTGTAAAATACGACTAAACATATGCTGTGAGTTTTAATACAAATATTATCATCTAAAAAAAAGAAAAAATATATTAAAAGAATTTTTTTTTACAAGATAGAGGTAGTAATAAATATAATTATATTTTTTATTTAACATTGCATAAAAACAACGTCAACTGTATACTAAAAAAATGTAATCAAAATCATAAACATTCCAATTTTTTATATATACTCAATAAAATTTAGCATATAAAATTATAATATGAAACTAAAAATTCAAATAATATTTTTTTGTTAAGCACCAAAAACTAAACTATCAATATACTCAATCACTCTAATTAGAATAGCTTCATTAATAATTTAATTTAAAAATTTTTTATATTTGTATCACTTATCCAAAAATATGTGTTAATTAAACTAAATTAGTTTTTATAAGTTACCAACAATTTAAATGAGATAGTTTTAATTACAAATAAAACTATAATTAAAATGTATTATATTAAAAAAAGGATAATTAAACATATATATATATATATATTATTTAGTAATTAAAATTTGAAAAAATGCAAGGGTAAATATGTAACTTTATCTATTTAGTCAACTATAAAAACTTGCAGGGGTACTAACTGTTACTTAAGAAACTAGAGGGGAGGTGAGTGTTATTATGATTATCTAGAGGGGGTGTCACTGTATTTTACTCTAAGTATTAATACATGATGAATCATTAACTTAGTAAAATTGGACTTTTCTTATGTTTGGCAGTTTTGGTCAAATTGTATTTAATTTATGTTGACTATAATAAGTATGTGTTTACATTAATTTGGGCATTTTGAACTAATTGGGTCAAACTAATTTTTAAGTATTTAAATCTGGGCTTGTTAAACTATTTGAGCCCAAATTAAGGTGATGAGTTTAAAAACCAAATTGGAATAAGAGTAATATATTAGGTTAAATTCCTTCCTAATACATATATTGACATAATCGACTAAAGAGGGTTTTCTAGCGTGGCGAGAAACGAAGAAATAGAGCGAAAGGAGAATGAGGAGAACAAGGGAGCGTGGCGGAATTAAAAAGGGTTTGAGAGCAAGATCCTTAAAACTTTATTCACCATATTATTCTTCTCGAAAGGTAATTATTGGGCTATTTTTGAATACAAAATAATTATTTTACTCTTGTAATTATAATCTATTTTCTTGTTGTGTTTGCAATCTATTTTAAAAATTTATTATCGCTTGATTAATTGAATTTGTTAATAAAATTTTGATTTACAATTGGGATACATGATATATATAAACTAAGAAATTAATTATGGCAAATCAATTTACGGTTTTATGACATTACGTTTGTGGACGCCCTCAAAATTGCTATACATCACCTATTACGAGTCGCCAAATACATGGTACAAAAATTCAAATACAACTTAATTATACAACGATTAAGTGTAAAAATACGACTAAACATATCTTTGTGAGTTTTAATACAAATATTATCATCTAAAAAAAAGAAAAATATATTAAAAGATTTTTTTTACAAGATAGAGGTAGTAATAAATATAATTATATATTTTTATTTAACATTGCATAAAAACAACGTCAATCTGTATACTAAAAAAATGTAATCAAAATCATAAACATTCCAATTTTTTTATATATACTCAATAAAATTTAGCATATAAAAATTATAATATGAAACTAAAAATTCAAATAATATTTTTTTTGTTAAGCACCAAAAACTAAACTATCAATATACTCAATCACTCTAATTAGAATAGCTTCATTAATAATTTAATTTAAAAATTTTTATATTTGTATCACTTATCCAAAAATATGTGTTAATTAAACTAAATTAGTTTTTTATAAGTTACCAACAATTTAAATGAGATAGTTTTAATTACAAATAAAACTATAATTAAAATGTATTATATTAAAAAGGATAATTAAACATATATATATATATATATATTATTTAGTAATTAAAATTTGAAAAAATGCAAGGGTAAATATGTAACTTTATCTATTTAGTCAACTATAAAAACTTGCGAGGGGTACTACTGCATTACTTAAGAAACTAGAGGGAGGTGAGTGTTATTATGATTATCTAGAGGGGTGTCAACGTATTTTACTCTAAGTATTAATACATGATGAATCATTAACTTAGTAAAATTGGACTTTTCTTATGTTTCGCGATTTTGGTCAAATTGTATTTAATTTATGTTGACTATAATAAGTATGTGTTTACATTAATTTGGGCATTTTGAACTAATTGGGTCAAACTAATTTTTAAGTATTTAAATCTGGGCTTGTTAAACTATTTGAGCCCAAATTAAGGTGATGAGTTTAAAAACCAAATTGGAATAAGAGTAATATATTAGGTTAAATTCCTTCCTAATACATATATTGACATAATTGACTAAAGAGGGTTTCTAACGTAGCGAGAAACGAAGAAAGAGACGAAAGGAGAATGAGGAGAACAAGGGAACGTGGTCGGAATTAAAAAGGGTTTGAGAGCAAGATCTTTAAAACTTTATTCACCATATTATTCTTCTCAAAGGTAATTATTGGGCTATTTTTGAATACAAAATAATTATTTTGCTACTGTAATTATAATCTATTTTCTTGTTGTGTTTGCAATCTATTTTAAAAATTTATTATGCCGCTTGATTAATTGAATTTGTTAATAAAATTTTGATTTACAATTGGGATACATGATATATATAAACTAAGAAATTAATTGTAACCGTCAATTTACGGTTTGCGGCATTACGTTTGTGACGCCCTCAAAATCGCTATACATCACCTATTCTGAGTCGCCAAATACATGGTACAAAATTCAAATACAACTTAATTATACAACAGTCGTGTAAAATACGACTAAACATATGCTGTGAGTTTTAATACAAATATTATCATCTAGACAATATACAAACTCATATAAAAAAGTATTAAAAATTATATTAATTATTTTTCTCATATATTAAACTAAACATAAGTCACACTTAAAAATAATTATTTACAGTATAAATGACAAATGTTGTTACTAAAAAAAAGAAAAATATATTAAAAAAATTTTTTTTACAAGATAGAGGTAGTAATAAATATAATTATATTTTTATTTAACATTGCATAAAAATAACGTCAAGCTGTATACTAAAAAATGTAATCAAAATCATAAACATTCCAATTTTTTATATATACTCAATAAAATTTAGCATATAAAAATTATAATATGAAACTAAAAATTCAAATAATATTTTTTTTTGTTAAGCACCAAAAACTAAACTATCAATATACTCAATCACTCTAATTAGAATAGCTTCATTAATAATTTAATTTAATTTTTTTTTATATTTGTATCACTTATCCAAAAATATGTGTTAATTAAACTAAATTAGTTTTTTATAAGTTACCAACAATTTAAATGAGATAGTTTTAATTACAAATAAAACTATAATTAAAATGTATTATATTAAAAAAAGGATAATTAAACATATATATATATATATATATTATTTAGTAATTAAAATTTGAAAAAATACAAGGGTAAATATGTAACTTTATCTATTTAGTCAACTATAAAAACTTGCAGGGGTACTAACTGTTACTTAAGAAACTAGAGGGGAGGTGAGTGTTATTATGATTATCTAGAGGGGGTGTCACTGTATTTTACTCTAAGTATTAATACATGATGAATCATTAACTTAGTAAAATTGGACTTTTCTTATGTTTGGCAGTTTTGGTCAAATTGTATTTAATTTATGTTGACTATAATAAGTATGTGTTTACATTAATTTGGGCATTTTGAACTAATTGGGTCAAACTAATTTTTAAGTATTTAAATCTGGGCTTGTTAAACTATTTGAGCCCAAATTAAGGTGATGAGTTTAAAAACCAAATTGGAATAAGAGTAATATATTAGGTTAAATTCCTTCCTAATACATATATTGACATAATCGACTAAAGAGGGTTTCTAACGTAGCGAGAAACGAAGAAAGAGACGAAAGGAGAATGAGGAGAACAAGGCAACGTGGCCGGAATTAAAAAGGGTTTGAGAGCAAGATCCTTAAAACTTTATTCATCATATTATTCTTCTCAAAGGTAAT